>OY992540.1:54973843-55183843 GCA_963921195.1 Pegoplata infirma | reverse complement strand
AAAAACCGTTGACATCATTTACTTTTACACCAATGACCTTGAGATTAATATACAACTACTCAAATAAATACGTATACGAATAAAAAAAATAAGTCCAACAAAAAAAACCTTTATCTAGTATTGAAGTTTGAATACATTTTTTTTTATTATAAAAATTTTTAAATAATTACAAACAACAATTTCTTAGTAAATAAACTAAGAAAAGAAGACGAAGAAAAAAATTATGAAACGCAGGTGAAATAAAAATAGTTTTTATGTTAAACATGATAAAAACAATAACAAACAATGTGAAAGACAAAAACATATAAAAACGAGTAGCAAACGCTGACGACCTACGTTAACATTTAAATTTTTAAGCCACACATCATAGCATAAGGAATGGGGTGGTATATTAAGTTTAATTTACCCTTAGGCCGAATTTTTGGAATGTTGATTTAACAGAATGTTTTTATATCAACCATTTATCAAAATTTCCCGATTTTTTTTTTAAATTATGATCTTTTTACTCTGAGTAAGGATATCCTAGCTCGAGGTATTTTTGCTTAACTAATTCTCTTTACCATGATAATTTCAAAGAATAATTTTCAACAAAATTATTTTTCTGTTTAAAATTTAATTATATTGATCTTAATTGATACATACCAGGCGCTGATCAACGTTTCAGAATCGGAGAGTTTTCTATGGAAATATATTTCCGAATCTTTGTTATCAGAATTTTTCTATTTGAAAAATCTTTCAGAATCCTATAGACAAGGAAAAGTTTATTAAAATCTATATTTTTTTATAGAAACTCAAAATAATTCTACAGTAAAAGGTTTAGTAAGTGATTTTGTACAAAAATCTACTAATTATTTACTATTTTTAGTATCTTCAAAGTACTAAAATTAGTAATTTTTACTGATTTTCAATAAATTTAGTAAAAAAATTTAGTATTGGTTACCAATTTCTGCACTAGGTCCTTTTGAACTAAAATTTAGTTAAATTTTTAGTATTAAATACCCACGTTTTTTTTTTTTTTGGTGTATATAAGAATCTGATTTTGTTTGCATATAGATCTCTTAGAATCTGAACATTTTTCTGTTGCAAAATTCTGTGTGTTTTCCCATAGGAAATGTGCCTTTGAAATACATTCATAAATCGGTTTGTATTCCTTAATCAAGTGGTCTGACACACGTTAGATACCTGGGGAAGTTTTAATAACTTGGCAGATTTTCAACCGATTTATTAGAGAGACCATTTTACTTTAAATCATAATTTTGTAACCATTTGAATTCAAACTAAACTCAAAACATCGAAAAAATTAAGAAAACTATCAAAAAGACATATTTTCCACGTTTAATTCGTTTTAAAACTTCATGACCGATGTAGCTCACCTTAGACATGTCCGGCTATCCTGAAATTTCATGAGACGTATTTTGAAGGTTTCGGATAAGTGATAATTACCTCGAATAATTTTTTCATATTTTTTTTTTCTAAAACTACCCAGCAAAACTTACCTTACCATATAAGGTATAAAATAAGGTATAAGATCTCTTATTTTATACATTGCAGCATTGATGATTTTAACAGGCGATGAGACTAAAAGTAATGCATATACATTATCACAAAGAATACCAGTAAGGTATAAAATAAGTCATAAATTTATAACAAAGAATACGAGTAAGGTGTAAAATATATGATATTTTATAGGTTACGAGTAAGGTATATAATATAGCATACCAGAACGTAATATATAAGGTGTTACGAGTAGTGAAAAAGTAATTTTGTATTAAATTTACTCACGTGATTGTAAGCGAGATAAAATATACTCCTGGGTGAGTGTGTGTCATTAACAAATTTCTGTCGTGAATCCATCTCTAGTTTAAACTTATGCATTTTTTTAAAAAATATTTATTTTTTATGTTATTGTAATGCATTATGTATTCAATTATAAATAATGCATTATTTCAAACTTTGAAATAATACATAATGTAACCAAATATAAGTCATCCATGATTTAATGTTTAGAAATAATAAATATGAAATACATTTTTTCCAATAATCATGCATTACGTAGCTAATTATTAGTAATGTATTATTTTTCACTTTAAAATAATACGTTGTGGAACAAATGTTTGGTAAGACATCATAAAATAATGCTACAAATAAGATATATACATTACCTGGTAATGTGTTATATAATCACCACCCATTACCAAAGTTTTGCTGGGTACATTTAAATACCAACAAAACGTTGTCAAACTTTTTTTAAGATGTCTACATTTTTACTGGTCAAAATTAATTGAAAATTTCAATTTTTTCATTTTTTTTAAAAAAATTGCCATTTTGAAAAATTGATTACTCAACACCAACATGGTATAAAAATCTGAAAATTTGAGTGCAAGTTGCATTTAATACGTACTAAAACATAAAAAAAATTAATCGGGTCTAAAAGTGAGTAATTTGGATTGGAATGCCCCATATATTATTGGTCAGTGATCAATTCTAAGACATTCTAGCAAGACTCCTGAAGTTTGGCATGAATATGTCTTATGTTTTTGGGCTGGTAAAGTTCGGAAATGGGCAAAATCGGATAAGGGGAAAAAAGTTCCCCCTTTAAAAACTTAACTAAACTCTGAAAATACACAATTGTTCACAGTTTTTATACGTGTGTAACGCATCGAAATATCGGTCTAGGACCCCATAAAGTATATCGTCCATTCCATGAGACATTTTAAAAAATCTGACCAAGGGTCTTCTGATTTTTGTTATATTTTTCATACAGATTCTCTATGGAGCCAATTTGAAATTTCATCCATCAGATCGAAAATATTCGAAAAACTCGCGATTTTATTCACGATTTTCGTTTTTAAAAAAGTCAAAAAAATGCAAAATCTGTGTGACTTAAAAAAAATATTAAAAATAGCATACATTCTCGGTCCATTGTAATGAAAACATTTTTTGGTAGCAAAAATTCTAAATTTTCCAAATATGCTAATTAAAAAAAAATTAAAAGGGGTAAAAGTTTCGCAAAATGCACTTCAAAACTGCAATTGCATATAAAATGCACTTTTAAACCACCGATATTTTTTCAGTTTATTATATTTATATTAAAATAGATTTATATGGGTCATTCTTAGTGAAATCAATAATGAATATTTTTGACCCCCTCCGATATTGATGAAATTTGATTCAGTTGTTACACTAGATAAAAAACTAACAAGTGCAAATTTTCAGCCCTCTAAGTCAACAGGGGTCGAAAATACGGAGAGTCAAAATTTCCCCCAAAATCTCCCAGTCGCGACACTTTACACCGTAAAAACTTAATATCGTTCGTTCTATTATAGCTAGAAAGTCCAAAAAAATTTCGAAAAAAATAAGGGTTACCCCCTTGTTTTAAGGTCGTGATAAAGGGAGGAGAAAATGGGGTGGATGGTATCCCCCGATTTTTTTTTTTACTTGATAATCTTATAGAGAAAGTCCTAAAGAATATATTGTAAAATTTTTAAGTTGGAACAACAATGGGATCGCTCAAAATCAAAATTTTTCACAATTTCCCCTAAACTCTCCAAATCGCAACGCTCTTAAACCTTAAAAATTTGATATCATATTGGTACCCCCCTTATTTAAAGGTCGTGGCAAAGGGTGCAGGAAATGGGGGGAAGTATCCCCCGATTTTTTTTTACTTGGTATTCTCAAAGTGCAAGTCCTAGCGAACATATCCTAAAATGTTTATGTTGGGACAACAATGGGATTGACCAAAATCAAAATTTTTCACAATTTCCCCCAAAATCTCCAAATCGCGACACTCTTGCACATTACAAATTTAATATCGTGGGCTGCATTGTTGCTACAGAGTCCATTTGTGGCTTGGATTAAAGCTCTTAATATGCCCTACAATATTACTATCACAAAAAAGAAAAACAAAATAAAAAAAATTAGGGGTGGCTCTTGTATTAATAGATCGTGGCAAGGGGTGGGGGAAATCGGGGGATAGTATCTTCCAATTTTTTTTAACTTGGTTTTTTTAAGAGTAAGTTCTAGAGAGCATATTCTGAAATTTGTATCTTGGGACAACAATGGGAGGCGCAAGAGTGTCGCAATTTGATGGTTTTGGGGTAAATTTTGAAAAATTTTGATTTTGGTCGATCCCATTGTTGTCCCAACATAAAAATTGTAGTACATGTATGTTTATTAGGACTTGCACTTTGATAATACCAAGTAAAAAAAAATCGTGGGATATTTTCCCCTCATTTCCTCCACCCTTTGCCTCGACCTTTAAATAAGGGGGTCACCCCTTCCTTTATTTGGAAAATTTTTTGGTTATGGTAGGTCTTGTAGAGCGTATTATAAGCTTTAAAACCAAAAAAATTATATCTGTAGCTACAAAAGCACTTATGATATTAAATTTTTAAGGTTCAAGAGTGTTGCGATTTGGAAATTTTGGGGGAAATTGTGAAAAATTTTGATTTTGAGCGATCCCATTGTTGTCCCAACATTGAAATTTTAGAATATATTCTTTAGGACTTTCTCTATAAGATTATCAAGTAAAAAAAATCGGAGGATACCATCCTCCCCATTTCTCCTCCCTTTATCGTGACTTTAAAATAAGGGAGGTAACCCCCCTATGGTAGGGGTTGTAGAACATATTATGAGCTTTAAAACAAATCAAAAATGGACTTTCTAGCTATAATAGAACCAACGATATTGAGTTTTTAAGGTACAAAGTGTTGCGACTGGGAGATTTTGAGGGAAATTTTGACCCTCCGTATTTTCGGCCACTGTTTACTTAGAGGGCTGAAAATATGTGTGCGTCAGTTTATCACTTAAAGGGAAGTCTCCTTGGTGTCACCCTCCGATCATCATGAAATTTGGATATGTTGTTAAGAACGAAAATTAATTCGACACGTATTTTTTTTTAGCGGCCCAAACACATTTTTAGGGAGAGTCGATTTGTATGGGGGAAAATTTATATTTTTCAGTTTTTTACGATTTACGTATATTTAAACAAAATTAATATAGGCATGTGTGGTATCAGATTAAAGGTATTAAAAATACCTATCTCGTGGTGCTAACAACGGGCCAAAGAAATTAATACTTTTCGACTTGTTAACAAAAATGTCGTAAAATTTTGGTATTTTACTCAATATGACGAAAAGTTTTGCATGTTTGGACACGTTCTTAGCACACGTAGATAGGTTTTCTAAAGACCTTTCATTTGGTATGTAACATAATATAGAAAATAAAAGAAAAAAACTTAAAAATGGCCTTGTATTACCCCCTCCATTTTACCCCCTAAATATGAATTTGGGCCGCTAAAAAAAATACGTCTCCCTTTATTTTTTCTGCTCTACAAAATAAAAGCAATTCCATGAAGAACCGCGGGTGACACTAGGGAGACTTCCCTTGTTAGTGTTACAACTAAACCAAATTTCAACAAAATCGGAGGGGGTCAAGAAAATTTTTAGCTATTTTTGATTGATTATATATGGTTTTGAATTGAGAAAAGTGTGAAAGAAAAATTTTAATTTTTCTAAAAATTTAGACATCCTGGTTTGTTTCTTACTAGTTTCATATTATCCAGTTATAATAATCTTCAGAAAAACTTTTAATGTCAAGTTTATTTAGTTAATAGTCAATAAAACTCTATATGTGAAAATTATTAACAGATCGCAGCCGACAAGGATTGAACTCATCATCATCTGTAATACTTTGCTATTAACTGCTTGTAACGTACAATCACTCTAGACCGATACGCCAAGTAGGCTGTTAAGCAAGTATTAACTAAATCTGATTTTTTCAATTCAAGTGTTTGATTTCACTAAGAATGACCCATTTAAGAAAAAATAGTTACATGTTTTTCAAATAATTTTACAAACACAACAAAATATTTCTGAAATACTGATTAAATAGTGCAATTTAAATATTTTATGGTATAGTAATTTTTTGATTTTTAAGAACCGGTACCAGGATCAGGACCGGGATTACCGATATTCCCGGGAATATATCTAGAACCGGGAAACCGGTACCAGAACCAGGACTACCAGTATTCTTGGGAATACCGAGAACCGGGAATACCTAGAACCGGGAAATGGGGGGCACTAGTTTGAATACAGTATTTGAAAAAATATACAAAATAGCATTTTTTCCTTTTTTATTGTTGGCACCCTATTGAAAAGCAAAAATAAGCCTTTCTTCATAATTTTGTCAAAAGCTTACAATTCATTCGTTAAGTCAAGCATTATTTTGATGTCAAATACAAAATTGATACAATTTTTAATCAAAATCGAAAAATGTTCAATTGAAAAAATATTTAACTAATCAACTGTTAATTTGGTGATTGGTTTAACATCGGAGGAGTTTCAATAAAAAAAAAATTATTGAAACAGCGTTTTTCGTGATTGAAATTCGTTTTCAATTCTTTCTAAAAAGTGTAGGGTATCATTTCAGGTTCATTTTAACTGATTTAAATCTCAATTTATATCAATTTTCTGATAATAAACTTAAAAAAAAAAATTGTTAACATCAACATATTATATTTGACGCCAGTCTATACAATTGTTCGTTATTATGCAATTTCTTCACTTTTTTTATCACACCTTTTAATACCATCATGTTTAAAAAAAAATAACAAACTACTCGCCAAAAGTTGAATGAAAGTATTTTTAGTTTTAGACCATAGTCAGACCATAATTTAATGGCGATGAGTAATTGTGCTGGCAGTTGATTAACAGTTGAATTTTTTGTAAAAAAAAATTATAGTGTTTTTTCAAAATCGTTTAATTTTTTTTGGATTTTAATAAATTTAAACTGTAGTTTATATGCAGGTCACATTTTCTATATTTTTTTTTTATATTGTTCTGTTAAACTTTTTTTTCGTCATTTTTAATTCAATTTCGAATAACATTGATATTGAAGGCAAATCAATAAATTTTTTTTTAAATAATTTATTTAACTTGTTCTTTTGAAGTTTTCTTGTTTTTTTAACTACCAGACGCGTGTTTTTTTCTAATAAGTAGGTATTAAAAAAACCAGTTCGATTTTGTAATAATATGTTTAAACAAATTTTGTGTTTTTAATGTTTTAAAGTTAAATAATATTAAAAGAAGTAGTAAATTGTTTTTTTAATAAATATTTTTTTTTTTTTAAATAATTTTGTAGTTAAAAAAAATCAAGTGAACTTTAAAATACTAAAGAAAATTTAATTATTTTTTTTATCTGGTTTAATCCAGCATGACGTTTTTGTTCAATACTTGTTCTCATCTTTTAGCTGGGACTTTAAGAACAGATGTTTTCAGTGTAATTTTAAAATGTTTGTAGAAAATCCTTGTCAAAAATGCAAGTTACACAAAAAAGCATTACACGGTGTTCTTAGCATTTAAAAGATAATAACAAAAATCTTACACTAAAAAAAAAATTCTCAAAAAAATTTTTTTTTTTTTTTTTTGAAACTAACATTTTTAAGTCAAAATTTTAATATAAAAATTATAATCACAAAAAAAAGTTTATTTTATTTAATATTTTTTTGTTTTGGGCATTTTGGAGGTTATTTACTAGGGCTCCCATTCGAGAAATCGCAATCCCGTTATTTTCGGTATTATTATCAAGTCCCGAATCTCGGGATTTCTGATTTTCAATTCCTGGATTCTCGGGATCCCGTTTTTTTATGTATTACTATTATTGTTTCAGAAATACAAATGCAATTGATATTTTCTAATACACAAATCAAAGGCACAGACTATATACAGACTCGACAGTAGAGTTTTATAGGAAAAAATGGGGAAAAACTAAGCGATTTTAGGAGAAAACACAGCGGTTTTTAGTCCGTTTTACGCTAACATGGCAACACTTTCTACGACTTAGGAGTGAGTGAAACAACAAAAACCGATCTGGCATCCATTTTTCTTATGGCGCGTTATATCAGTTTTCTCTCTCTAACCTAATTCGTAGAATAATTTGAAAATATTAAACATATGGTTCAGAACTAATTTTTTGACACCTGTCACTTATGTCGAGTATGTATTAGTCTGTGTCAAAGGTTTCTGAAATACAATTGATGAATTTTGAAATACAATTAGTTATTTCTTAAAAACTATTGAGAACTTTCGAAATACAATTGAAAATGATTCTGAAATGCAAAAATAAATTTTTAAATACAATAAATAACTTCTGAAATTTAATTGTGATTTTCTGAAATAAAATTATTAATTTTTGAAAAACAACTGAAAATAGTTTAGAGTAACAACATTTGATTTTTTTTTCATCCTCCAGGCATATTTGATTCCGCGATGTAGTCCAAATTTGGGGTGAATTAGATAAAAGTAAACCAACCCAGCAAAAATTGGCATTACTAGTAATTGGTTTTGTAATCCGAAACAGATGTTAATAAGTAGTTACTTATTGAATGAAACACTCATTTTTTTAACAAGGGCGTGAGACAAAAATAACTAGTGAAGAGTATGGAGATAAATAAGTTGTTACTGCCTCGGATTACAAATAAGGAGCAAAAACCCATTACCAATAAGAAGTAAAATAATTAGTTAATTAAAACTTTTAAAATTTAACTTCTTTTTACTAAAACTTAAAAATTGCGTAATTTTTATTAAGTTTTTAAGTAATTTTTAAGTTAATTGAATTGTAAAGGTTAAAAACTGCAAGTGCAAGAAGATATTATTACTTAGAGGTGCTTTTATAACATATTACTGAGAAGTAGTTACTTTTGGGCTTAAAATAATGTTAATGGTAATGGGTACTCATTATAAATAATATACTTGATAATGATTACTTTTCACAACTCATTACCATGTTTTTGCTGGGAAATTGCCTGGCGAACAAAGTTTTGGATTTTTTTTTAATTTTTTTTCTGAATTTATTTATTTTTGAAATCGGTTAAACCATTTTAGAGATATTGCCACTTGAAATTTAGTAAAAATGCGTTTTTTTTTTCTAGCGAAAGAAAGTTAAAAATGATGGTGTTTTCTTTTCTGCAAAATAAATGTTTGCCTTTTCAAGGTACACATTTTTAAAATGTTTAACTCACACCTTCAAAAATTTGCATTTAATTTAACTGGAATAGAACACAACATACAATAACATTCTGCCCTCTATTTTTTTAGCAGCTGTTTTAATAAAATAACATAGAAAAAGTCAGCTGTTATATAAGGCAATTTCAACCCCGTGATTTTTTTACGGAGTAAAAACTGCAACTTTTTTGCAATTTATATATATATATGTCCTTTATTTATTTAAATATTAACAGAACTAGAAATACATATCAATTTTTAATTAATGCTTAAATAAAAGTTCAAAGTGAACATAGGGCGTCACTTTATATGGCAGACATTTTTAGAAAAAACAAGTAAGAGTGTTAAATTTTGAACTTAACCTTACCAGTAAAATAAGGGATATTCTTGCCCAATTTCAGGAGTCTAGCTCTTTTGGTTTGGACTGCATCGTTATTTCTACAGACGGACGGACATCGCTAGAATGTCTTAGATTCTATCATGGATCAATATTATATATACTTTGTGGGGTCCCCGACCGATATTTCGATGTGTTACACACGGAATAACAAAGTGAGTATATCCCCATACTGTGGTTGGAGGGTATAAAAAAACACGATTCTTTATAAGGGTTAACATTTTTTTAGAAGAAAACACAAAAACATAATTTTTGGGGCAAAATGCAAAAAAGGCACATTTTTTTACAGAAAAGAACCACCATAAGTTCTCTTTGCCCTTTTAACCCTTTACCGATCATAGGCAATTATATTTGCAATAGGGTTTTTAGCGACTATTTTTGACTAGGTTAAAGATATATTAAATGTGGTATACGTTAGAGATGGGTGCGTGAGTGACATTTGACTCACACTCACTTACGCTCAAGACAGAAATTTTGAAATCAGGTACGCTCACTCACGACCATAGTTTTTCTGCTCACAATCACGTGAGTAACTTTAAGACAACTCACACTCGCGTGAACTCACACAAGCTTCACTCACATTCACGTTGAATCACACTCACAAAACTCTTATTTATTAAAAAAAAAAATTGAAAAATTAAAATTTCAAAAATCTATCAAACTTTTTAGAAAAATTTAAAGTTTAGTCAATTTTTACCATGTTTTGTTTGCGTTTTCATACAATTGATAATTCTGAAATACGATTGATAGATTCTGAAATATAGTTGATATTTTCTGAAATACAATTGATAATTTCTGAAAAACCATTTATAATTTCTGAAAAACAATTGATAAATTCTGAAATACCATTGATAATTTCTGAAATACAATTGGAAATGGTGAAGTATACGTTGCCTTGTGGTGGAGTGTGAGGACAATGAAATGTAAGGTTGCATCTACTTACATACTTTAAGTTCTCAGAGTTTGTGGACTAATAATAGCTATTTTTGAGAAATATTTACTTGTCAAGCGAAATTATGAGCAAGAAAGAGGTTTAGAGTAGAGATGGGCGCTGGTCGGTTGATTTTCATGATTCACGTGAATCACACGTGAGTGTGAGTGATTTTAATTTCAATCACGTGATTGTGAGTGAATGTGAGTTGAAGAAAAATCTGCGTGAGTGATTAGTGAGTAAGCCAAATTTTTGCGTGAGTGATTAGTGAGTCACTTTTTTGCGTAATTTGATTTTTATTTATGTATTCAACAAAAAATTTTTTTTCTAAAAAAAATTGGTGCTGGATTGGTTTACAGTTATAAAAGTGGGTTGCAGACTTGTTTTCACAGCTCTGTTTAACCTGCTTGGGGGGGGGGGGTGCAACAAGTATTGTGATTTGCTCAATTTGTCACTCCGCGTGTAATGCATCGAAATATGGGTCGAGACCTCATAAAGTATTTATATTAATGAACAGTGATCGATTTTAAACAATTCTGCATATGTAGTCTGCACGATGCAGTCTAAAATAGAAGAGCTGAAACCGAAAGTTGTGGACGAATAAATCTTATAGTCTTAGATAGGCTGGTTGAGTTCGGAAATCGGCAAAATCGGATAAGGGAGAAAAAATTCCGCCCTTGAAAAACCAAACCAACTTTATAAAGAGTTTTTTTTTTCAATTTTTGTTAAACAAATGAAACATGAAACAAATTTCAGAAGACGTCCTGCGCTTGTAGCCATTGGATGAAAAAAAGTATTTTTTTCGTGGCGTTGATATATTTTTAAAAATGTTAAGTATTTTAAAAAGTTTTCAGTTTAACTACATTTTCGTCCAATGCAACTCTGTAAAAATTTTAATAATACTGCCTCAAAGAGATAAAAAAAATTTAATAATTTTGTATTTTTTCAAATATGAAACTATTCATAAATATAATGAAAGGATTCATAAATACTATGAAACATTTCATAGAAGTTTTGAAATATTTCATCATACTTATATAACCATTTCATTTTATTTATAAAACGCTTCATAAATATGATGAAATGTTTCATAAATATTATTAAACGATTCTATGTATTTATGAAAAACTTTCTTTGTATGTTGTTTTTTTATTTTTAGTACCAAAAGGTACATAAAAATAAAATGTATTTATTCGGCCTTTATACATGTAGTTATTTTTGTTGGAAAACAGATTTCGGACCTTCATAATAGTATTTCTCGTATAACTTGTGAAATATATCAAATATTATGTCTGGTTTGATGTTTGATTGACCAACGATGATTCTCTAAAGTCTGCTGAAGATTCTTTAGTGGGGATGAGACTGATCAGTACAGACTATGAGATGAGTAACTTTTTTAAAGCAATAAATTAAAAATACTCTATTATGACAATATCATAAATAGAAATATTTTTGGGCCTCGAACTAGAATAAAACTCTAATCGAACTTTCTTTATATTTAAGAAATATTTCATTGAACTGATGAAATACAATTTAATTGTTTCATAAATGGGATGAAATATTTAAGAAAAATTTCATTAATATAATTGTGACAAAAGTTAATAAAACAAAATTATTCAAACAAATTATTGTAAAAAAATATTTATTGCATGAGAAGAGCTTGCGTGACTCACGCGTGAGCGTGGTTGCATCTTGCGTGAGTAACTAGCAAGCGTGAGTGATTTTCATTTTAATCACGTGATCGTGAGTGTGAGTGGATAAAAAATGTGCGCGACTGATTAGTGAGTGATTCGATTAGGGAGTCAAAATCCACTCACGAGCTCACCTCTAGTTTAGAGGTACAATTTTTGTAGAATAACTAGTATTGAGGTACAGATCTTAAATATCATATAAAAATTAACATAGGTTAACCCACAACATAATCGTTAAGTGCAATTTTTTACCATCAAAATGAGAGCGCAGGAGGGGTCCAATTTTTTGTGGCGTACCCAGCAAAACTTTAGTAATGGGTAGTGATTATATAACACATTACCAGGTAATGTATATACCTTATTTGTAGCATTATTTTAGGATGTCTTACCAAACATTTATTCCACAACGTATTATTTTAAAGTGAAAAATAATACATTACTAATAATTTGCTACGTAATGCATGATTATTGGAAAAAATATATTTCATAGTTATTATTTCTAAACATTAAATCATGGATGACTTATATTTGGTTACATTATGTATTATTTGAAAGTTTGAAATAATGCATTATTTATAATTGGATGCATAATGCATTACAATTACATAAAAAATAATTATTTAAAAAAAAAAAACATAAGTTCAAACTAGAGATGGGTTCGCGACAGGAAATTTCTAACGACACACACTCACGAGCATATTTTATCTACTTACACTCACTTACAATCACGTGAGTAAATTTAATACAAAATTACTTTTTCACTACTCGTAACACCTTATATATTATCTTCTGGTATGCTATATTATTTCATTTCTCGTAACCTATAAAATATCATATATTTTACACCTTACTCGTATTCTTCCTTATAAATTTATGACTTATTTTATACCTTACTAGCATTCTTTGTGATAATGTGGATGCATTACTTTGAGTCTCATCGCCTGTTAAAATCATCAATGCTGCAATGTATAAAATAAGAGATCCTATACCTTATTTTATACCTTATTTGGTAATCTAAGTTTTGCTGGGCAATTATAAAGTCACAGATTAGAAAAAAATAGAAAATCAAAATCGCTTTGGTCGAAAATGTATAATCGTTAATATGTATAAAGCGTTAAGTGCCAAATTAAGTGTTATCTTTAAAACCCGCCCTTAGAGAAATATTGTTCCACATCTTTAAAACCCGCCCTTATAGAATAAATATTCATCATTGTTACTAAAATTGGCAAATTTTTAATTAATATTTGTTTTTAATCAATTGTTTAAATTATTTTAATTTAATATAAAACTATAAAACAACATGACTTTTCAAATTTACATTCACTTTTTTGTAGTAAATTTTTGCACAAAACAATAAACAATATAAATACAGATAATTGTAACTGTGCCCATAAAAACCTCCCAAACCCCAAAAACAAGTCATTGACAAAGTTGCCAAACATGAAAATTGGAATGGACAACAATACAAAAAAATAGCCCCAACCATAAACAAAATGTGTTTTGTTTAAACAAATTAATATAAATTTAAGCATACCTCAGCATTGATGGGATTTAAATCACTTTCATTATCAGCCAATTGTATTGTTACTAAAGATTCATCATCGACAGCACGAGCATAACGTCCTGGCATAGCCATACACATGTGACACAAGCCCAATGCTAATATTAAACTTAAGCTGCACTTTAGTGGTTGCATTTTTGATTTTTTTTTTTGTATATATTTTGGATTTTTAATTTCTTCTGGTATTTTTGTGTTGGTTTTTGTATCGTTATAGGAACGAATGATCGGTTGGTTGGTTGGTTGTTTAGTGGCTCTTTCTTTGGTTGGCTCTTTTAATTGTCGGTTTGTAAAAAAATTTCCAACAAAATAACTTACAATAAAAAACAAATATGTTGTAATCGGGGGGGTTTTTTGTAGCTGCTTTTTTTTTTCTTTGTTAAACACTTTTAAGTTAACTTTTTTTTGTTTAAATAGCAATTTGAGGAAAACTAAAAAGAAAAACAAAATTTTATATAAAATTTAAATGAATTTATTGAATTTTTAAAATAGAAAAATTTTAAAAATGGTTATTTTGAAATATTTAGAAGTTTTTGTTTTTGGGGGTTATAGTTTTTTTTTGTTTCTTTTTCTTATAAATTACCAAATTTACAAACACGACACGCTAAATTTTGGCAGGAGCAACTATATTGAGCGGTGTTAACAAAAATTTACGTTATTACTACGTTCAGTAACTTTAATCAAATGACTGCAGACATAAGTTTTGTCTGTGATTTAGCAGTGGCCAAAAATTGCGCTTACAACAACCTACAGCCTGGCGCACTACCACTACTAACATACATTCTACAACTACCATTGAAACTTTAACAACCATCTCTAAAAGGCCAGGAGTTAAGGGGAGGGTGTAACAACAACTAGTGCTAAGAGTTTGTTAAACTTCCAGAAGCTCCCCTTTCTTGGTGATTAAATGGTCATATGCGCTTGCGCTTTTTGTTTACACCAAATTTAAAAAAAAAGAGTGTTAAACTATTATAAGTTCATGTTGGCACAAAGCTTAAAAATCTCAGTTCTTGTTAAGAGTTTTCTTACAAAAACTTTAAAGCTCTCTTTTTTTGTACATAAAATCCCTCAAAAATCAAAAACTATATTTTGTTTTCAATGCTAATCAATAGTTAACTAACACCAGCTTAATCATTAAGTATGTGTTGGTTTTAACACTTTTTTGCTCTCTTTACTCACATTAACACAAACAAACGTTTTGAAACTCAAAATTGAGTATTTTGCCAAAAATAAAAATAAAAATCACTCAATACTTTAAGCAAAAGCTTAATTATTTGCATTGTGAATGTTTTAGTGCATTTGTTTTATATTTACAAAAAATACCTGCCTTTTTAAATTTGCATTAATAGTTTGAAACATGTTAAATACTATGTATTATGACTTTAATTCAACCTCTATGACCCCCTTCTTCGTAAGTCCGACTAATTTTTTTGTTGGTGCTCGTTTTATAAAATTAAAAATAGTATTTAATAGATTGACATTAATAACACGTAAATAAAAGCGTGTCCATAATAAATAAAAAAATTTGAAAATTTTCGATACAGAAAAAGTCTAAAATTTTGAGAAAATTGTTCTATATTGAAAAAGTTTCAAATTTTGAGACATTTTCCCTACATAAAACAAGTCTCAAATTTTGGAAAAAAAATTTCGATATATACACACAAAAAAAATTGTCAAATTACTTGAAAAAGTTTCCTAATCCCATTTTACCAATATTTGACAGTTTTCTTTGTTTTTTAACAAAAAATGCCTGCGAATTTTGCACTTTGCCCAAAACATTAAATCATGATAATGTTTTGCTGAAGATTTGGGGTTTTTTTTTTAGAAAAAATATTGTTATATTCATTTGTCATTCCATGCAAAACGAATGGAAGTATCGGTCGAGGACCCCATTAAATTTATATATTACTGATCCATTTCTAAGAGACTCTAGCTATATACATCTGTCCAGCGAGATGCAGTCCAAACCAAAAGAGCTGTAAATTTGGTAAATGAGTGTATTACTTAAGTGCAAAAAAGTGTTTTTACATTTTGGAGAGTATAAAAGATTTGGCACCAAAATATTAAACACTCTCACTTGGTTTTTGTACATTTGTTAATAAATGGAGCATTTTTATGTCAAAAGTTTTGACCTGGCGAAAAAGTAGTTTTGGTAAAAAAAAGAAAAAAAAAATAATTTTTTTTCACGAAAAACAAAATTATTATAAAAAAAATTTATAAAAACAAAATTTTTTTTGGAAAAAAATATTTTTGGTGAAAAAGAAAATTTAGATGAAAAAAAAAATTTTGATGAAAAAAAAAAAATTTGAGGAAAAAAAATTTAAAAAACGTGTGAGAGTGTTACATTCGGCTGTGCCGAATCTTTTATACCCTCCAAAATGTAAAAAAAAAAACAATATAAAAAAAAAATCCAAGGGCGTCTTTTTTTTTGGGTGGGGGTGTGTGGGAGACGTTAGGGAGCACCTTTCCCTTGCGATTTTGAACGTCATCTGAGATAAGAATGTTGCATTTGCTAAGCAAAAGTATAAAAAACCCTGCAAAAAATGCCGTTTGTCTTAGGTTGGTTTAGTTCTCCAAGGGGAAACTTTTTTCTCCTTGGTCCGATTTTGCCTAGGAATATAAGACATATTCGTGCCAAACTTCGGAAGTCTATCTCTTTTATTTTCTACTGTATCGTGTCCTCTACAGACGGACAGACGGACGGGCGGACATCGCTAGAATGTCTTAGAATCGATCACTGATCAATAAAATATATACTTTATGGGGTCCTAGACCAATATTTCGATGCGTTACACACGGAATGACAAAGTGAGTATACCCCCATACTGTGTTTGGAGGGTATAAAAAATTTAAGACGAAATAATTCAAAAGTTTTACTTGGCGAAAAAGTAGTTTTGGTAAAAAAAAAACAAGTAAAAAAGTTAAATTCGGCCTTGCCGAATGTAGTGATACCCACCACAATTTCAAAAAGATTATTGCAAAAAACTTTATTTAAAAGGAAACTTTAAAAAAAAAAAAAAAATGTTGAAAAAAAAATTTCCGCGAAAAAAAATTTTGTTAAAAAAAAAAATCCGCGATTTTTTTTCTTTTTTTGTCAAAAATTATGTTCGTACTTGTTTAAATACCATTTGGTGTTCAATTATGTTCACATATGTCAACCAGAAGCCGAATTAAAGCATTTTGTATTTTTAGGTTATGTTGAATGTACTGAAATTTTTGAGGTGTGCTTACATTTTCGTTCATAACTTTTGAAACTTCTCGGGAGAACTTCCAATAAATATATTAAGTTTCAGTCATCTCTGTGCAATATTTTGTCCGTGACAGCATTTTTCACAGACAGACGGACAGACGGACATCGCTAGAATGTCTTAAAATCAATCGGGCATCATGAATATATATACTTTATGGGGTCCCAGACCGATATTTCGATGAGTTACAAACGGAATGACAAACTTATATATAACCTCTATCACTAAGTGGAGGGTATAAAAATCGGTCCATATTTAGACCTAGCCCCTATACAAGGTTCCTCTTATATTTTGGCTTAAATGACTCTAATAACCGTATTATAATAGGTATATTTCCGAAATTTAGCAGGTAAACGTTTTTTATCTTAACAATATACCATTCCGAATTTTAAAGGAATCGGACAAGTTTTTCTTGTAGCCCCCATACAAACCACTCTCCCGATTTTCACATAAATCACTCAAATTTCATGAAAATAGAAAATATTCAATTAAAATTGTGTTTGTGTATGTTAAACGCGTACTTTAAAAACCTTATCAAATCTGATTATCATTGGACCATTTTTGGACTTAGGCCACATGTGAAAATTTCGACCGATATTCAGTTAAAGCGGTTTATTGTCAAGAAATAGCAGCCTATTTCACTCAAATTTGATTTGTGAGATTTTTTTTACACTTATTAAAGATTTGACCAAATATAGATCTAATCGGTCCATGTTTAAACTCTGGACCCTTTTTCCGGGAAACTCTGGTGTAGGGTATTATATGGTCGGTCTTGACTGACTATAACTTTCTTACTTGTTTCTATATAGAAAAAGTCTCTAATTTTGAGACATTTTTTCTATAGAGAAAAAGTGTTAAATTTTGAGACATTTTTTCTATATGGAACAAGTAAGAAAGTTATAGTCAGTCAAGACCGACCATATGATACCCTACACCAGTGTTTTCCGGAAAATGTGTCCCAAGTCCAAACATGGTCCGATTGGATCTGTCTTTTGTTAGATCTTTATTTAGTGTAGAAATCACACGCAGATCAATTTTTTGTGGAATTTGTTTATTTCTTTGTCAATAGACCGATTTAACTAAATATCGGTTGAAATTTTTATATGGAGGACTAACAATAAGTCGAAAAATGGTCCAATTATATTCCGATTTGATTAGGTTACTAAAGTACAAGTTTAACACTCAAAAATAAAATCTTTATCTCATATTTAAATTTTTATGAATTTTGAGGGAATTATGTGAATATCGGGAGGGTGGTTTGTATGGGGACTACAAGAAGGACTGACTTAATTCCTTTGAAATTTGGAATGGTGATTCATGCATACAAATTACCTGCCAAATTTCAAAGCGATATCTATTATAATACGGTTATTAGAGTCATTTAAGCCGGATCCAAAGGGGGCGTTTGTATGGGGACTAAGTCTTAACATGGACCAATTTTCTGCAATTATTTCAATATACTTCGTCCTTGGGCTAAAAGATGCTTAAGTTTCAAATTTAAAGTCAATTGAATGAAAATTGCGACCTGTATCGTGCTTAAACCGATAGATGGACAGGCGGACGGACATCGCTTAATCGACTCAAAAAGTTATTCCGAGTCGATCGGTATACTTGAAGGTAGGTCTAAGACCAATATTTCGGGTAGTTACAAACATCAGCACAAACTCATTATACCCTGTACCACAGAGTGTTGTAGGGTATGAAAAGTCTCAAATTTTTTAGAAATTTTTTCTATATAGAAAAAGTTTAAAATTTAGAGACATTTTTTTATGTAGAAAAATTCTTAAATTTTGAGACATTTTTCTATATAGAAAAAGTCTCAAATTTAAGACATTTTTTCTATAAAAAAAATCTTAAATTTTAAGACATTTTTTCTATACAGAAAAAGTGTCAAATTTTGAGAAATTTTTTCTAAAAAAGAAAAATGCCTTAAAATATTAAACATCTCTACACCCTAATATAAAAATACTAGTTATACGTGCATAGCTATAAAATTAAATAAAAAAACATAAACTACTGTACAATTTTTTGTCAGTTTTACAGTCATAATTAAATAAAACTTTTAATATCTTTGCTATTAAACAAATATTCTTTCTACACTTATATATCTTAATTTTAATAAGTTTGTTCTCATTTGTAAAAAAAAAATCGACTTTGTATTTTGTAATTTATAAATTATGAAAAATAAAAAAAAAAACAAGTTATGATTTGTTTTTTGCAGTTTTTTTTTTTATATTTTAATTGAATTTGTACTTTAAACTGGAGTTCTGATCATGAGATGACAAATACAAATATTTATAATTAGCTATGGAAACATTTTAAAGGTTAAGGAGTTTAATTAAAAAGCAAATCATTAAAATGGTTTAATAGCATAATTAAAAATAACAAGTCATCAACAATTTTGTTTTATGTGTAAACAACATCCTTTCACTATTTTTGTAGTTAATAAAACAAAAGACTTAAGACACAAACTTGTTTTTGAGGTGCTGTCTACAAATTGGTTAAGAAGGAAGGAATGATGTAAATTCAAAATTTTAAAGAAGGAAAGAATGAAATAAGATAGTTATCACAACTGTGGTGACAGGGGCTTTAAATTACTGCTTGAACATTTATTTTGTAATGAATGAAAATTAAGGTCAGGTGACTGGCAACACTGTTGTTGGATAAGAATTTGTAACTATTGTGTGACCCATTTTTTTTTAACGTGCTTTATAAATGTTTATATTGATACCAGTTTGACGCTAGTTTTTCTTTAATTGTTTAAAAGGTAATTATTTCTTTGTTTTAATTAATGTTTGTAAATCGATTGAATTTTTTCTGGTCTGATTTCATTTGATAATATATAATTTCTGATTTAATTTAATTAGAAATCGAGTAAATGCCAATTTTGACTAAATCAAAGATATCTTTAGATCTCAGTTTTGGCCATCCAAGATATATTTATTTGCAGCCTGATACTATCATATATGCATAGATTTAAACAGATCAGATCTAATCCATTTATTACCATTTTTTTATGAGTAATTATTTTGAGTCTAGACACAAAACTTTACCACACGTACTTTAAAATTTGTAAAACTTGATACATTAATTCTCCAGACTATTATGAACAACTTCATTTTTCCTTTTTTTTTTCAAATTAAGTGTAGTTCGCGTTTTATCGCTGTTCCAAAATGTGACTTTTCAATAAAATTTTAAAAATACATGAACTTTAGAAGATCGTATCTCCTGAACGCTTTGTCCGATTGTCATAAATTTGATATCACATTAAAGCTTACATTGTCTGCTTTATGACAGTCATCATTAAAATAGACGCTATTTTTCAAAACGGATGACAAATTTTGAAAAATGTCCTTGATAAGCGAATGTCTCAAAATGCATATCTTCCATTTTCTTAATTTTGCTTTCACAGATCACTTGAAGTGTCCTCTACAATATATAAAAAATTGAGATTGGGACAGAAATGGATTCATTAGATATGTGCGCCTCTGAAGGGCGCACAGAATCATTAATTTTTTTTCAAATGCCTTATGACCTTAAACAACCTCTAGTTAAATTTAATGCAGAAAATGTTTGTAGAACATGTTAACCCGCACGCCTAAGTCATATTCAAAGAGGATATTTCAAAAAAGGCCCAAAACGACGCCTAAATTGATACCCTCCACAATTTAAAAAAGATTATTGCAAAAAACTTTTTTTCAATTCAGTTCACATATGTCAACCCGCAGCCAAATTAAAGCATTTTGTAATTTTAGGTTAATGCACCAAAATTTTTGTGGTGTCCTTACATTTTCGTTAATAACTTTTGAACCGCTGAACCAACATCGCTCAGATGAAATACCAAACTTCTCGGGAGAACTTCCATTAAATTTGTTACGTTTCAGTCATCTCCGTGTAATATTTTGGCTGTGATCACCATTTCCACAGACAGACAGATAGACGGACAGACGGACATCGCTAGAACGTCTTAAAATTGATCACCTATCAATTTGAATATTTTTTTTTTAGATTTTCCCAATTTGTTGACAGTTTTTAGTACCCTTCGAAAACTCCTTCGTGGTAAATTTTCAGATTTTTTTGATGACCCGTTCAAAAGATATCGAATTTTAAAAATTGGTAGTTTGTTCATTTACTCATAACTTCTTCATTAATGGTTCAAATTGCCAATTTTTTTTTCAAAATTTTTGTTTTTTTATGTATTTTTTAAAAAAAGGTTCAGAAAAATTCTTAAAAATGCTCTAGATGCGAGTTTTAAGTTTTAAAATTAAAATTTCTTTTTTGAAAATGTATGCACTCTTTGTTTTTTTTTGAAATTTTTTGTGTAAAACTTTTATCGATTCTACAAATTTTTTGCCCAGTAGGATCGTAGGATAACGATAATTACTATTTGTTAAAATTTTTTGTAAAAATTGTATTGTAATTTTTCAATCTTAAAATCATTTCTACTGCTCCAATGGTGCGTCATAGAGGGTTCATTTTCAAGACCGATCCCCATTAAGTTTTACGTTTAAATATTTCTTCGGAACACACTTATACCCAATCTCCAATTTCTAAGGGGGCTCCAACACAAAATGACATTTTTAATATTTGCTCCAACAGCTCTAACTGCCCTAAGAGTGCCCCTAGAGCAATCAAATGTATGACCGACCGGCAATATTTTTTTAGTCCAAACACTTTCTCTGAACACACCTACCCCATATCTTTAACTATTAAGGCGGTCCCCATACAATTTTTTTTTATTTTTTGTAAATTTGTTTTATTTTATTAGCTTCTACCGGTCCAATGGTGCGCCTGAGAGGGGTCATTAGACGGACCCCTATTTATTTTTACCCTTTATTATTTTTTACAAAAAAAAAAAAAAAATACTTAATAGTTAAAAATAGGGGGTCAGTTATTGGAGCAAATTTTAAAAAAATGTCATTTTGTGTGGAAGCCTCCTTAGAAATTGGAGATAGGGTATTAGTTTGTTCCGAAGAAATGCTAAGACGTAAAATTACTGGGGGTCGGTCTTAAAAATGACTACTCTATGACGCACCATTGGAGCAGTAGAAATGATTTTATAATTGGAAAATTACAATAACATTTTTTTAAAAAATTTTAAAAAATAGTAATAATCGTTATTCCACGATCCTACTGCACAAAAATTTGTAGAATCGATAGAAGATTTACACAAAAAAAAACGAGATAAAATTTTAAAACTTTAAAATCGCATACTAGAGCACTTTAAAGAATTTTTTTTGGATTTTAAAAGTACCTACGTAAAAACAAAAATTTTTAAAAAAAAAATTGCAATTTGGACCATTATTGAAGAAGTTATGAGTAAAAGAAGTTTGGGCTAAGGAACAAACTACCAATTTTTAAAAATTCGATATCTTTTGAACGGTTTTATCAAAAAAAATGTGAAAATTTGCCACAAACGGAATGGCAATCTTATATATACCCTATATCACTAGAGTGGAGGGTATAAAAAAATATATTTAGAGAAATGCTGCAAATTTATTTTCTAAACCATCCCAGCAAAACTTTGGTAATGGGTGGTGATTATATAACACATTACGAGGTAATGTATATACCTTATTTGTAGCATTATTTTAGGATGTCTTACCAAACGTTTGTTCCACAACGTATTATTTGAAAGTGAAAAATAGTGCTTTACTAATAATTTGTTACGTAATGCATGATTATTGGAAAAATGTATTTCATATTTGTTATTTCTAAACATTAAATCATGGATGACTTATATTTGGTTACATTATGTATTATTTGAAAGTTTGAAATAATGTATTATTTATAATTGGATGCATAATGCATTACAATAACATAAAAAATAATTATTTTATAAAAAAATGCATAAATTTAAACTAGAGATGTTCTCACGACAGGAAATTTCTCACGACACACACTCACGAGCATATTTTATCTACTTACAATCACGTGATTAAATTTAATACAAAATTACTTTTTCACTACCCGTAACACCTTATATATTATCTTCTGGTATGCTATATTATTTCATTTCTCGAAACCTATAAAATATCATATATTTTACACCTAACTCGTATTCTTCGTTATAAATTTATGACTTATTTTATACCTTACTGGTATTCTTTGTGATAATGTGGATGCATTACTTTCAGTCTCATCGCCTGTTAAAATCATCAATGCTGCAATGTATAAAATAAGAGATCCTATACATTATTTTATACCTTATATGGTAATCTAAGTTTTGCTGGGTTGCTTTCTGTTGACAGATGGACGGATGTATATGGCTAGAGTGTCTTAGAAATGGATCAATAATATATAAACTTAATGGGGTCCTCGACCGATATTTCAATTTATTTTGCATGATATGACAAATGAATATAACATTATTTTTTCAAAAAAAAAACTTTGCTTTGGCATGTACACCCAAATTTTCAGCAAAACATTATCATGATTTAATGTTTGGACAAGAGTACAAAATTTGCAGGCATTTTTTTGCTCTTTTTTGCTTGTTATTTTTATTCACCTCATTTATTTTGAATTGACCACTAGGATGGCTCGTTTTTGGGCTTTTCTCTCTGATCAAATTCTAATACCCGCCAAAAGTGTCGGTCCCCTAAGGGTAACTCACATGCAAAATATCACTCCGATCGGAGTTTATCTTCTGTCTCCACTTTGAGCCTCAAAATTGCGGTTTTCGCAAAAAAGGACTTTTAAAAAAAAAATAAAAAAAAATTTAAGTTTTTTTATTAAAATAGTTAAAAAAATATTTTTGTATAATATTTGATCGTAAATACTTAAATATGAAATTTAAAGATTTTTCGGTATCATTAACCCGTTCAAACTTGATACCAAAAAAATGGCATGATTTTAGGGGCATTCTCAAAACACCTTTTTCAAAATTTGAAAATTTTATTAAAAAAAAATTTTAAATATACCATTTTTTCTTTCTGAATTCATTAAGAACTCCTTGGAGGTTAAAAATGTGAAATATGGCGGATATCCGTCGATCCACTTTTCGGGAATCGCGGGGGGAAGTTAGCGGATTTCAAGGAAATGTTGGTTTTATCAATAATTTGGATTAATAAAATCTTATAAATTTAATTTTTTTGCAAATTAACGGTTTTTTGGTGTCGTGGCATTCTATTATATAACTTTAAGTATGTCATGAAATCTTACAGATCTAGGACGTCTTTAACCCACATTGGCTGGGGGTCAAAAATGACCCCCGCGGAAAATTTGAAGTTTAGAGCTTAAATTTTGTGCTATAAACAAGTATAAAACGGCTTTTATGTTTTTTACACCAACTATTATTTCGTATTAATATATTATCTTTAAAAAAATCGTTAACCCTTCTTGGTAGGGGGTCAAAAATGACCCATTCAATAAAAAGTATATATTTTTTCATATAAAATAAATTTGTGGCAATCTATTAGATAACTTTGAATCAGCCCTTAAATCTCACATGTTTGAGATATCTTTAACCCACACTGGCCAGAGGTCAAAAATGACCCCGGCAAAAACTTTTAGGCATAGTGCTTGAATTTTTTGATATCAACAAAATATATATTTTTTATTGAATGGGTCATTTTTGACCCCCTACCAAGAAGGGTTAACGATTTTTTTAAAGATAATATAATAATACGAAATAATAGTTGGGGTAAAAAACACAAAAGCTGTTTTATACTTGTTTATAGCACAAAATTTAAGCTCTAAACTTCAAATTTTATTCGGGGGTCATTTTTGACCCCAGCCAATGTGGGTTAAAGACGTCCTAGATCGGTAATATTTCATGACAGACTTAAAGTTATATAATAGAATGCCACGACACCAAAAAACCGTTAATTTGCACAAAAATGAAATTTATAAGATTTTATTAATCCAAATTATTGATAAAACCAACATTTCCTTGAAATCCGCTAACTTCCCCCCGCAATTCCCGAAAAGTGGCTTGACGGATATCCGCCATATTTCACATTTTTCTTCTCCAAGGTATTCTTAATGAATTCAGAAAGAAAAAATGATATATTTAAAATTTTTTTTTAATAAAATTTTCAAATTTTGAAAAAAGGTGTTTTGAGAACGCCCCTAAAATCATGCCATTTTTTTGGTATCAAGTTTGAATGGGTTAATGATACCGTAAAACCTTTAAATTTCATATTTAAGTATTTACGATCAAATATTATACAAAAATATTTTTTTAACTATTTTAATAAAAAAACTTAAATTTTTTTTTATTTTTTTTAAAAAAGTCCTTTTTTGCGAAAACCGCAATTTTGAGGCTCAAAGTGGAGACAGAAGATAAACTCCGATCGGAGTGATATTTTGCATGTGAGTTACCCTTAGGGGACCGACACTTTTGGCGGGTATTAGAATTTGATCAGAGAGAAAAGCCCAAAAACGAGCCACCCTATTGACCACTCCTTTTTAAATTATTTGCAGTATCAGTCCAGTTTCCTACTATAAATTGATTAAATTTCAACAAATTTTGATAAGAGTGGATATACATATGAAAAATTTCTACAAATTTCGGACTTTAAAAATGTCTTAAAATTTTTGACTTTTTCTAACAGAAAAAAAAAATTCTCAAAATTGTGTCTTTCTTCTGTTTTCAGGTTTTTTATACCCTACACCACACTGTGGTACAGGGTATAACGAGTTTGTGCTGATGTTTGTAACTACCCGAAATATTGGTCCTAGACCCACTTTTAAGTATACCGATCGACTCAGAATCACTTTTTGAGTCGATTTAGCGATGTCCGTCCGTCTGTCCGTCTGTCCGTCTGTCTGTCCATGCACAGAAAAAAATTATAAAAATATTTGAGTAAATTTTTAATACTATTGAGTAAAAAATTATTCAATTTTGCACCAGTAAACGATTTAATAGTATTGAGTAAATTTTTAATAAAAATTTATTAAATGTTTGAAAAAAAATTTGAGTAAATTTTTAATTGAGACATTTAAAAATTACTCAAAATTTATCTATTTATTTTTTTTTAAGTTTAAAAAAGTTTTAAATTTTTTTACAAAAACAAAAAACTTGTTTTTTCAAACTTTACCAAACATAATTATGTCTCAAAAACATAGGATAATTTTATAAACACGATTACAAACTTTCATATACATACACAAAAAACTATAAACTAAACGAGAATTCAAAAAAGTATGAGAGTTTAAAAAATATAAAAAAAAAACTATTAAATTTTTATTAAGTTATTTACTTAAATAGTTTTTAAAATTTTTAAGTAAATTTTTAATTGCGTCAATAAAAAAATTACTCAATTTTTGTTTTTAAATTTAAACAAGTGATTACCCAAATTTGTTTCCTCCATATTTTTTTCTGTGTTCTTTTTCACTTTTTTCTTTTCCTTTCATTTTCTTTTTTTTTTTATTTTTTTTTACTTTTTGAAATTTGGTCCTTACGCGGGTACATTATACTCCAAAACGCAAACAAATTACCAAAAAAAAATTTGTGTCCGCAAGTTAGAAAACTTTTAAAAATTTGTTTGCAACTTTTTTCTTCTTAAAATCAATAATAAAGTCAATAGTGAAATCCCAAAGAGTTCTGGTGTACGGCAGTTTCTCGACTTTTTGCAAATAAAACTGTAAATTTCATTCGACCGAAATACAATTTTTTTTAAAAACAGAAAAACTGTAAAATTTTGGTAAAATAGGATTACGCTACCTTTTCCTTATTTTTGAGTGTAAGAAAATTGTATAAAAAAATAGAATATATTATTTTGAAAGGAGGTCTTTTGTGTTAATTTGCTTTATTCTTCCAAATCTTTTGTTAAATACATAAAGTTATTTCTTTTTTTTATATTTTGTTATATGATTCATATATGTATATTTAAACCTTGTAATCAACACAAAAATATTTATGCATCAAATAAATAAAATTAAAATAATCTGGTTGGTCTATTTCTAATTTAGTTCAACAATGTCGACATACTCTATTTACCATAAAATTTTAAATTAAATTTGCAAATATTTTAAATGTTTTCGAAAAAATAAAACACAAAAACCGATAAACAATTTGCTAATAGACAACTAATAAAAAAATACCCAAAAATTAAGAGTCATAAAATTTTGAATACAACCTCTGAAACAATAAATGACCTATCTACATATCTTTTACTAAACCGCAACCAGACAACCACTAAACGACCTTAAGAATTAGACAAGAAAAAAATTTCCATAAAATTTATAAAATCAAATAAAAAAAAATATCAATTTAATTCAATATTTATACATAAAATGTGTGAATAAATATATTGTAAATTTCAAAAAATAACATATTGATATGCATAAAATATATTAAAAAATATAAAAAAAATTACCAAATTCATATTTATTTTTATTAAAAACAAATAAATAAAACTTTGATATGCATTGTAAATTTCTTTGGATAATATTGGCAAATTTCATATAAATAAAACATTAAATTTTACCATAAACTTAAGATTTTAATAGTTTTTGATATTAATTATCACAAATCGGTCACTCAACCTTATTGACATAGTTTATATTTATTAACGCCTTCGCCTAATAAAATTTAAAATAAATGATTGCATTATATTTATCACGACCAAATAATTTGAATGATGATGTTGATAATGAAGATATGTAATGTGGGTTTGGCAGTTGGAATACAATTAATAACTTTAAATTTTGAATGTCCCAGCTTTTAACAACTTTCGATTTTTTTTTTTGTTTTTTCGATTGAAGATGGTACTATTTAGATTGCTTACAAAAATCTTTTGATGTTTTACTGCTCATCATGAAGTTGATTTTGTTTTACGTTTTTTTGCCATCAACATCATTATTGTCAGTTGGTGTATGCCAATTTATACAGTTCATTAGGGTGTAGTGAAAATAGTGGCAATGTCGAAGAAACTGGGAATCATAATCTAGAGGTATAGATGACACAATTGCAATTGCCACTGAGTCACTGCTAGAGGAGTGCAGTCGTACACAGCAACTTTTTTTCAGAACAAACCTACTCTTTATCTGTACATTAAACCACGATAATGTTTTGCTGAAGATTTGGGTTTAATAGCCAAAGCAAAGTTTCTTTTTAGAAAAAACTAATGTTTTTTGCCATTCCATGCAAGACGAATTGAAATATCGGTCAAGGACCACGATATTGATCCATTTCTAAGACAGTCTAGCTATATATCCGTCTATCTGTCAGTGGAAAGCAAGATGCAGTCTAAACCAATAGAGTTGTGAATTTGGTAAAAGAGTGCATTACTTAAGTTTTAATGGCAGAAAAAGTTTTTGATGAGAAAAAAAATTTTTGCTAAATAAAAGTTATGATGAAAAAAAAAAATTTATGAAAAAAAAAGTGATGAAAAAAAAACTTGATGAAATAACTAAAATTTGATGCAAAAAAAGTTTTATGACAAAAAAAATTTATGAAAAAAATAATTTTTAAAAAAAAATTATTTTAGACCCTAAACCAAAAGAGCTGTAAATTTGGTAAATGATTGCATATCTTAAGTGCAAAAAAGGTTTTTAAATTTTGCAGAGTATAAATTACACGGCACAGAAGAATTTAACACTCTCATTTGTTTTTTGTCCATTTGTGTAACAAACATTTTTATGAATTTTAGACTTGGTAAAAAAGTAGTTTGAGTGAAAAAATATGAAAAAAATGAAAAGAAAAATTTTTAAATTGAAAACAAAAAAAAAAATATCATGAAAAGTTTTGATGAAAAAAAAATTGATAAAAAAAAATATTGATGAAAAAAAAAATTTGATGCCATTTTATGACAAAAAAATGATGAAAAAAAAACAGAAATATTTTATTTTGAGTAAAAAACTTTTTTTTTTGTAATTTTTGTAAAAAAAAAAATAATTTACTATTTTTTTTTTTTTTTTTTTTTGAGTGTAAAATTTTTTTCGAGTGTATATTTTTTTTTTAGTGTAAAAATATTTCTGAGTGACAAAAATACTCTCTTAAGTAATTTTGTGGCTAATAATTGTTTTTAAAGCTTGTTTTTTAAAACTCGGGGCTTTCAACACGTGAATTTTAGGTGAAACCAATCTGAAATTCAGGGTTTTGCTTACAACTTTGGAACCACTGGGCCGATTTGGCGGAGATTTAAAACGAGCTGGGGCAGAGGAATGGCAAATATATATGCGATACTTCAGCACTCTCAGGATTGTCGTTCGAAAGTTACCGTGTCTTTTATCTCGTAAATTCATGAAAACCCCTTGCCGAAATTCAGTCTTTTGCTCATAACCAGGGAAACCAAAAATATGCAGTATCATGTTTTTTCCTGCGCTTTGTATTGATAAATGGGTAAGGTATTTATCCGTTTCAGAAGATTTTAAGAAATCTGGCATCGATTTGTTAGAGCATATTTTTGCATATTTTAGCCTTAAGAGCATATTTTTGCATATTTTAGGTTTAAGAGCATATTTTACCATAAGAGCATATTTTTAGAGCATCTTTTTAATTTTAAGAGCATTTTTTCACTTTTTAGAGCATTTTTTTAAGTTTTTAGAGCATTTTTTAATTTTTAGAAAATTTTTTATCCATTTTTTTTATAACAACACTTATTTTTAAATTTATAAATTTTTTGGGATGTTTTTTTTCTAATTTTGTAAGTGGATTGAAATGTTTGTTTCTTTTCCAAAATAACGGGGTTCTGACGATTGATTATGCTTTGGCCAGTTC
Source organism: Pegoplata infirma (assembly GCA_963921195.1). NCBI lineage: Eukaryota > Metazoa > Arthropoda > Insecta > Diptera > Anthomyiidae > Pegoplata > Pegoplata infirma. The sequence continues at coordinate 55,154,349 of OY992540.1, read as the reverse complement.
TTGATTCATTAACACATATTAACCCTCTAACTACCCCACATAACGGTATTTTTTGGGTCTATTCTCTAAAAAATTGTAAAAAACACCGCGAAAAAGGGGATATAATTTTTTTTAAGAGCATATTTTTATTGTTTTTAGAGCATATTTTCCGTTTTTAAGGGCACTTTTTAAGAGCATAAAACGTGTTTTTTAGAGCATATTTTTGGTTTCCCTGCTCATAACTTTTGAACTACTGGACCGATTTCGCTGGATTGCAACACCAACCTGACCAGGTAAATGCCCAACATATATGCCAAACTTCAGGAGCCTCCGTAAAGCTTTTCAAAAGTTAGCGTGTTTTCAACAGACAGACGGACAGACGGACATCGCTAGATCGTCTTAAAATCGATCGAGGATCATGAATATATATACTTTATGGGATCTTAGACCAATATTTTGAAGTGTTACAAACGGAATGACAAACTTATATATACCCTCTATCACTACACCATTTACAGATGTAATTCGTAAAAGATCAATTGTAATTCGAAGATTCTACTTGTAATTCAAAGATACCATTTATAATTCGAAGATTCCATTTGTAATTCGAAAATTCTACTTGTAATTCGAAGATTATTTTTGTAATTCGAAGTTTCTATTTGTAAGTCGAAGATTCCATTTGTAATTCGAAGATTCCAATTGTAATTCGTAAAATATCAATGGAAATTCAGTTGATATTTTTCGAATTACAATTGGAATCTTCGAATTACAAATAGAATCTTCGAATTTCAAGTATAATCTTCAAATTACAAATGGAATCTTCGAATTACAAATGGAATCTTCGAATTACAAATGGAATCTTTGAATTACATGTAGAATCTTCGAATTACAATTGATCTTTTACGAATTACATCTGTAAATGGTGTAGAATGGAGGGCATAGAGTATACATAGAGGCGAAGGCGTCAAAAATTAAGTTGTCAAAGTACAACTTGTATTTTTTTTTTTTTTTTTTTTTTTTTTTGTTGACAAAGTACGACTTGTAAACATGTATTGTGTGGTGAATTCACATCGGCAACGTACGTGTGAGAAATTAGAAAAAGATAGCAATATTGTTTTTTCTTTCACCTTCGCCTCTATGTTTCTCTATGATGGAGGGTATAAAAAATGCAGAAGAAAAATTGAATTTCTAAAAATTATAGACATTTCATTCCCATACCGGTTTCAAACACTCCAGTTAGTGTTATCATCAGTAGGATTTTAAATGTCAGTTTGTCTTGTTAATGGAAATTGTTTTTTATAAATGTGAATATTTATAGTTTCTACAGAATAAATTATGACAGTTTCCAACATTACAATTCTATTTCTAGCAATCTCAACCTCACTTCATACTCTCTTTTAACATTTTTGTCTCTTACATTATTTCGCAATTAAGTAATTATGTTACGTTTTATTCACCATCTGGTGAAAAACGCTTTTATTCACCAGCAGGTGAGTTATTATCCAAGTTACAAATCGAAGTTGCAAACCTTTTGAGTTTTAAGAAAATGAAAACAGCTATTCTTGTTTTCTTTTTGTTAGTCGTTAGCATATATATTAACTGAGGCGACCTGCATCATTTTCATAGCTGTATGCTATGATTGAAATAACGAAATGAATAAATAACAATATTTTTTCAAAAATAATCAAATAACAGATTATTTAAATATTTGAAAATGAATAATATTTATTTTGATTTTATTTGAATAACGAAAAATCGAATAATTTTTTCTGATTTTTTTTATTCAAACAAACAAAATATAATTTTTCAAAATAATCAACAAAAATTTGTGATTTTTTTTGGTTATTCACAAAAATTCAAATAAATAACGTATTATTCAAACAACAAAAAATAAATATTCTTGAAAATTTTGTGTTTGAAAAAAAAAACTATTTTATTTATTTTGTACAGTTTAACAAAAAATTATTCTTACAAAACAGTTTTGTTTTAATATCAGGTTCTTATAAATTGTAATTTATAAAAAGTCCATTTGAATTCAGAAAAGTTAAGTTGTGATTTAGGAAATTCCAAGTGCAGAGCTATAAACTTATGCAAATATTTACTTAACAAAACTTTTTTTTTAAAGAAAAGTATAAAAATCTGTAAAAATTGGCGACTTTCATAGGTTGGTTTAAGGAGTATACTCACTTTGTCATTCCGTGTGTAAGCATCGAAATATCTATCTAACAAACCATAAAATATATATTATTTATTAGTGATCGATTGTTACATATTCTGTTCGTCTGTGGAAGACATGATACAATCCAAAATAAAAGAGCTAGACTGCGAAAATTTGGCAGAAATATATCTTATGGTCTGAGGCTGGTTAAGTACGGAAATGGGCCAAATCGGATCATATTTAAAAATTTGAAAAAAGGCAGAAGAAAATGAAATATTTCTATGGCAGAAGAACTTCAACGTCCTGCAGTTGAATCCAGGGGACTAGAAAATGAAATTTTATGATAAAATTTAGCGGTCATATAACCAAATTTAAAAACATGCGATTTGCGAAATGGAATGATATCTGATAATAATGATAAATACCAAAATGTTTATTTATTACATACACTCAAAATATTATGTCAGTAAATTCAACAGAAAATACGTTTGAAACTAATGAAACTTTATTTAAAAAAAAGACTACTTATATAAATAACTGTAAAAATCCGTAAAAACTGACTGAAAAATTTTTACTATAAAAACGGTTAAAATTACGGAAATGTGCATTAATTTTTGATTTTTTAGAAATAATTTTAAATCCAACATTTTCTAACAACTACCTAAATCATTGCTCAAAACCTACTGCAGGTAAAACTAATTTGGGTCTCAGATCTACCAAGTCCACAACAACCTCAATGGAGCCTAAGACAATACGGCACATGGACGAACCCAAACATCAAAAAACTATGTCACTCTGTCCGCCAACGTACCACTTCGAACCCGAACGGAAAATACTACAAAAGGTGCCCGAGATTCCCGCAAAAATATCAAAATGACCAATAAACGTGATTAAATAAATAAATAATAATAATAATGATAATCATAAATAATAATAATAATAATTATAATAATAATAATAATAAAATAATACAATACAATACCTAAATTCACGCATATAACCCATAAAAAATAAAAATAAATAAACTACCCACAAAAATCAAAATATACACTCACCCGCTCGAAAATTGCCGTGAAGGCACTTGGGCTTCCTATAGCGCTTTCATCCCCTGCCGAAGGGAATCATCAGGATTACTGTGGTAAATGTCGGGAGGTTTTCGTGATATTTAAATCGACGGTTTATAAATGCGCGAGTGCGGTAGAGGAGTGTGTGAAATCGAGTTTGCCATTCGAGGTCGTGGATCGGGGTAAGTTGTATGGTTTAATAAATGTAAGGTATGGTTACGTTTGTGGAGGATTATGAGCATATGTGTGGTAGTATTATGTTTAATGATATATTGCTTAAAAGTGTAGTCTCGGGCGATTTGGTTGTGTATGGGTTCTGGGGTCGGTTCGTTGTGTGTAGGTTTAGTTTTACTCTTCTGGTGGAGTTACAAGGTAACTCCATGATAGGGGTTCTATGGAACCAGTTAGTGGATTTAGAAATCCTACTGATGATTCCCTTCGGCAGGGGATGAAAGCGCTATAGGAAGCCCAAGTGCCTTCACGGCAATTTTCGAGCGGGGGAGTGTATATTTTGATTTTTGTGGGTAGTTTATTTATTTTTATTTTTTATGGGTTATATGCGTGAATTTAGGTATTGTATTATTTTATTATTATTATTATAATTATTATTATTATTTTTTTTTTTTTTTTTTAAGAAGCAACACTCAGGCAATGCAGCCTATCAATTACTAATGTAACCGTGATGCTTCTTTCGGAAAGGGGATAGAAGAGAGATGAAAGATGAAAGATTTGAAAGATAGAAGGGCTTCAGTATGGCAACACTGTAATTGCGCGTGTTGATAATTTTGAGTACAGTTGTTGCCGCCATCTGTTATTGATCTGGCGAATTATTTTTGAAGCTGTGTTTATAGCCATTATTTTATTATTTTACTTCGTTGACGTTTTTAGTGCTATTTATCAACGAAGGAGGGTGATGCGATAGATATTAGTGATAAATAGAAACTAATAAATATCTGAAAAAATGTTGTTCTGCCTGAGCTGAGAATCGAACCCAGGCTTGCTGGCTAGTAGTCCAACGCGCTAACCACTAAGCCACAGCACCCTCTTTGCGGGAATCTCGGGCACCTTTTGTCGTATGGGGGAGCGGGTCGCAGTGAGTATTTTCCGTTCGGGCTCGAAGTGGTACGTTGGCGGACAGAGTGACATAGTTTTTTGATGTTTGGGTTCGTCCATGTGCCGTATTGTCTTTAGGCTCCCTTGAGGTTGTTGTGGACTTGGTAGATCTGAGACCCAAATTAGTTTTACCTGCATTAGGTTTTGGGCAATGATTTAGGTAGTTGTTAGAGAATGTTGGACGCGATTTTTGAAAAAAGTGCTCGATCGATGTTTTGGTTTTTGTTCCTATATTATTCTTAGACATTCCAAATACGTATTCAAAAAAGAAAATATAGTATTCGCACTTTTAGGCAAAAACTGTTTCCAACCACCCGTGTTTTACTTGGTTGGTCAAAGTCACAAATTTTACCTGGCCTATGTGATATAGTTATAAAGTAAATTTGAAACATTTTTGATATATTATAACTAATTATTTTAATTATTTTCAATATGATACTTCCCCAGAGAAATTTCATGCACTAATTCGTAGAATATTTTTTCCCTTTTGGTAGACTTCAATGTATCTCGCTTAAAAAATATAACAGTTAATCCGTAAAATGAGGGATAGACGGATAGATCGTTATGTGCTAGAGAATCACAATAAATTACATCATCAGTACAACATCAGTTTTACCTCAAAAGTAGTCAAAAATAAAAAAATATTATAAGCAAATATGCATTTAAATTTTAAAAATAGAATAATGCATTTTCTATTGCAAAAATGTTCAATTGTATAAAGAATGAAATTTTTTTCGATTAAAATAATTTTTGTGTAGTAGAAACATTTCACAGTTAATACTAAAGAATATTTTCTTAAAATGTCACCAAAGCAAAAACCCTTAAAAATCTCAATGTTTTGCAAAATAAACCTTTACAATTAAGGGTATTTAAGTAATTATACATCCTTTCACGACATTTTATTGTTTAAGAAAAATATCGAAAAGTCTAATCAACTAGAATATTTTCCATAAGAAAATGTTTTAAGAACATTTTTTAATCAGTAAAAGTCAATTTGGGAAAAAATTAAAAATAATCTAATTAATGTTTTAGTAAAGAAAACCTTAAATAAGTAAAACAATAGTGGTTTGTAAGAATAATTGTGTGTTTTACTGTATAATAAAATTCAAAATAAATAAAAAAAAAATTATTTTTCAAACACAAAATTTTCAAGAATATTTCTTTTTTTTGTTTAAATAATACGTTATTCATTTGAATTTTTGTGAATAACCAAAAAAAATCACAAATTTTTGTTGATTATTTTGGAAAATTCTATTTTGTTTGTTTGAATAAGCAATCAGAAAAAATTATTTGATTTTTTTGGAAAGAAATATTATTTCATTTTTATGAATTTGAATAAAATAAAATTTTATTTTATTCAAACCAAAATAAATAAAATAACAAAACATTTTATTTTTTGATAGCCAACTAAAATATCAAAGTATTTTATTTTTTTCCAAAAAATCCAAATAAAAAAAATCAATAATACAGCTATGATCATTTTTAAAATTAGAATTCCTGTAGACAAAAGCCTAAAAACATTATCATGTTAAAAAATATATTCTGAAACATTTTTGCTATAGAAAAAGACTCGGATTCTAAGACATTTTTTCTATAGAAAAAAGTCTCAGATTTTGAGACATTTTTGCTATAGAAAAAAAGCTTAAGTTCTTATAGAAAAAGTCTAACAAGGGAAGTATTCTAACCCTTATGAACCGATATGCCTGAAACTTAAAATATATATAAAAAAAAACATTTAAAAGCTGTGAGTCATATCTTTTCATCTTTTTTTTTAATTTTTTTTTTTATTTTTTATTTAATTTTTAACCTAATAAAAATTTTTGAAAAGAAAATTATATATTTATTTTTTTTGATGGAATCGAACTTTTGTGTTTGGCCTCTATTGGTCGCCGGACTTTTTCAGTCATATTGACCAATATCCATAGTACTTATTTCAACGGCTAACTTTTGCGACCGTCTGCGACGCCGACTACAGTGGGGCGATATGTAAACCATGTTTTTACATATATTTCAAACATATTTTTAAAAAGTGGGCGTGACAGTTGTCTGACCGCCCCCTTTTTTTGTGATATTATTTCTACAGTCCTTGAGAGTATATATACCAAGTTTAAAGAAATTACAACCAAAATAAAAAATTTTTAAAAAGTGGGCGTGGCCGTTAACTGGCCTCCCATATATAATAAAATTGTATTTTTGTCGTCCTAGATTGGCCAAATGTGGCACTGTGCAACGGTGGCATAAACTTGTAAAAATTTGGCTTCATTAAATATTTTTCACGAAAATGTGTAAATTTTGGGGGGTATTTATGTGAAAATATAGACCTACGATATCCATATAAATACGAAATAATCTTTATTAAATTAAAAACGACACGTATTTGTGCTCTAGCCGATATTCCGCTTAGTTCGGGAGTTATCGGAGTTTTCCCGAAAGTACATATTGTGTCAAAAGGGGACAATGAAATTTTTTTAACACTGATATAGCCGATAAGCCGATAAGCCGAGACACCCCAACCTTAAAATAGTCTCTTTCATATTTATTTTAAGTTTCAGACAAATCGGTTCATAAGGGTTGTAATACTTCTTTTGTAAGTTTTTTTTTTCATATCTGAATTTTACAAATTTGAATAACAAAAATATCCATCATACCCTAATATTTCATCTATTAGTGTAAAACAATATGTATTATTGTTTATGTGTATGCGTTTTATATTTATTTTTTATAGTTTGATCCATAAACATATATCATCATCATCATTACCATCGTCATGTTTGTTACAATTTCATTGCCGCGCTCTGTCGAATTAACTCATTTGCTTAACGACCTTGAGACTATTACCGGTTTTAAATTTAAGACTTATACGACTGTCCATATTTCTTTCGAATATATGTATATTTAAAGCATTTTTATTGTTGTTGTTGTCTTCTCATCTTTTTTCGGTTTAGTTTCATTTGTGTTGTTGCTGCAAATTGTAAATTTTAAAGGGGTTTTTCGGTTTATACACTTTTTAGTTCATTATTAATGCCATGTTAATCAATTTAGTATCCATAACCTAAATTTTGTTTTTGTTTTTTTCCCTACTTTTATAAAAATAATAAAAATTATATTATTGTCTTGGTAATACGAATTTCTTGGTCTTTATATTTTAGTTTTAATGAATGTTGTAAGAGTTTTTTTTTTTTAATTTTATTTTTGTAGTAAAAGTGGTGTTACTTTTGCTAAAAGAAGTAGATAATAAAAATATCTTTTTACAATCACCCATAAATGCATATAGTAATAATGCAATAATTTAAAAATATCAGATAATCAAAGTTTTATTTAATTTAAGATTTAGCTTTAAGCTTTAAATCATGTATGTTTCTTAAGTCTTTTGAATTTACTTTAGCGGCTTAAGCGTGTATGTTTCTTAAGTCTTTTGATTAAGATGTTAATTTTTCTAGTAAAATAATTTTTTTAATTTTAATCTACTTAGGTTGCTTAAGAATCTTGTTAAACAATTTTTTATAAAAAAACTTTATGTTGTTGCTTTGATTAAAGTTGGTATCTTAAGGGGTTTATTCAGAATAACTAAGGTTTATTTGACAGTCGAACTAGCCGTATGTGGAATAATCTTCCCGCAGAGGTCTTCCCAGTTTCTTTCAATGTAGATAAATTGACATGCATTTAACCACAAACACTACTCTAGAATTTGCAAATAATCGAGATATTTCATAATCCCGATTACGATTTAAAAAATTGCCGTTAATCGCGATTATCGATTAATCGAATTTTTTAAGTAATTTGAGAAACAGTTGCTTTAATAAAAAAATCTTTTAAAATTTACATTTCAGAACGCACAAAAATACAAAAATTAATCCCCAGCAAAAAAAGTTAACATTTGTTATATTCTAGGTATTTTTAATACATCATAGTGCATCGAAAGAGCGCTCTTGCGAAGTTCTTGTTAAGATTTTTTTGTTTAAAAACTTACAATATAATTTTTTTGATAAAATTTCAAACATACTTTCCTTTTTGACATCTTTTACACTTTTTAAATGATGAATAATGATATTTGGAAAAAAAGTACAAGATTTAATAAACTCTATAAAGAGGGCTTCGGTATCTTTATCTAAGCTATCAAATAGTGCTCTAAACTGTGACATTGCCCACAGAAATTAGACCTGAATTCAGGTGGTTTGGATGCATTTTCTGATTCGTGATTCTTTTACAAAAGCTGCTTCCAGTTCAGCAAAAAAATTTTCAAGGGCCTCTTCAGTTGGCAAACAACGGTCAAGGTTTGAAAAAAATTTTTTTTTTCGACAAAATTTCATGTCCGAATTTTTTGACCAGATTCGGCTAAAGCCTTTTAAATATATTTTAAAACCCAAATTTATTGCTTACTAAGATCAGAAGTTAAATTTTTCTTTAAACTTGTTTGACTCTTACGAGAAAAAAAAGGAAAGAATAATTGGAAACAAGTTAAATTAATCATGGGCCCTCCTAGAAACATTTTCCGTTCCAAATAATCGGTTCCAGAACGCATCATATTATACTGCCATCGATTCTACTTAACATTCCAGAATCAATGATTTTTATTTGAAATTGTGCCGACAGCAATAGTTTTTAGAGCAAATAGTTTTTTTTGAAAAATAATTTTACATAGAAAAGTTTGTAGTAATTACCGTAAAATATATTCAAGAGTCTACAACTCATTTTTAAATAATTTTAACCTAACCGAGAACTGGTAACAATGACCGTCGTCTCGTTGTAGCGAAATCGACCAAGGGTTTTGGTGGGAATCGAACCCACGACCCCCTGTTTCATAGGCTAGCACGCTACCAACTAGCCTACAGGGGTCCCCCCAAGAGTCTATTGCAATAGGAATCAGTTCCAAAAAAAAATTTAAACTGATTTAAAATCGTTATAAAAACAGTGCATTTCATAGAAAATAATTAATCGTAATCGCATTTTTGTCGAATACTATTACGATTAATTGGTGCGATTAATCGCGATTACGATTACGATTTTAATCGTTTTGCAAATTCTACACTACTCCCTCTTTCCTCCTCCTCATAACCTATTATCCTGATATCAACACAATGCACTGCATTAATAGGGGCATCCCCTGAGTGTTGGTTCCACGTAAAAAAAAAATAACAAGTAGAGATGGGCACGTGAGTGACTTTTGACTCACTCTCACAGGCTTTTTCCAATCACAGGCTTTTTCCACTCACCATCATATTGATTTCCACTCACAATCACGTGAGCAGTTAAACACAACTCACATTCACGTGCACTCACACAAGCTTCACAATTTAATCTTTAGAATACACAATTTTCTTCTTTAATTAAAAAAACACAAACGATCATAAATTTAGTTTTATCGGAGTCAGCAAGTGTAAGAAAGGGATTTAAATTATAACAAAATAAATGTTATTACACAATTTTAATGCAAAAAAGGAAACAATCTTTTGAAATGAACGTCTAATATGTTAACTATGGTTTTGTTTATACTATTTTATAATTTTTAATCGCATTTGCTATGTTATTTAAATATTTTGTTGATATTACAAAATATTTTATTGATTTATTTTATCAATACAACTAATACTGTTTGTTGATATTACAAATTCCTTTATGAATTTACATTACCATATCAACGAATTGCACTTGTGTTTGTTGAATTTCTTTGTTTAAAAAAAAAAAAGATTTTGTACGATTGCCAATTCAAATAATAATTTAAGAAAACCTTAAAATTCGTTTATTAATTGTATTTTTAACAATCAATATTTATTACAAATTTCCCTATAGGAGCACTTTCAGTGTACAAATTAATTGTATAAACAAAAATATCAAATATCCCAGATATCTCGTGTCATTTGTACACATCTAAAATTTAGATTGAAATGAAAATTAGTTTGAAGTGCAATTTAATTAATAAATGAATGGGAAGATCTTAAAATGTTATTAAATTATTGATTACTGCTAGTATTATTTTATTTAGGGAAAATAAATAAATGGCAAAAGGAGGCTCTAGTGTTTACACCTGTTTTAATATTTAAATATTCATAATAAAAGTAAAAACCACATACCCCTTTTGCAATATTAATAATACATTGTTTCAAGAAAAACTTCACACTTTTACAAATTATAATAATTATCTCAGTAATTGCATTTTGTTTTTAAACATAAAAAATGCATGCATAAATTTATAACCTGATTTATGAACAAATGACCATACAATGCATGCAAAAACTATAAAATATGTATATTTAAATTATCCTTGACATGACAACAACGTCAGCAAAAAAAATCATTACAAAAAAAAATTTATATTATTATGAAAGCAAACAAAAAAAGCCAAAATTGGCACAAAAGTCAAATTTCATTATAAGCATATTATTTGTAAAGATATATTAAAGTTCAACTAAAAGTAACCATAAAACAATATATTTTAATTATGCAAAAAAAATAAAAAAAAAAATGCAAGTACAGTATCATAAAAATATTTTAATAAATTTATTAACAATATGTTAGTATTTTTAAAATAAACAAACAAATATGCATAAAAAATATTTTATATACAACAAAATAACAAACAAACATACGATATACTTATTTATTAAATTGGCGTAATAAAAATTAAAAACATGATTTGTTTTAATTGCATTATTTAAGTCATTAAAATTAAAAAAATATATATATTTAAGGTCATAAACAATTGATTTGCCAAAAGATAATTGAATTCCAAGCAAATAATGTATACTACTTCATTTCCAATAGTATTTGTCAATTGTTTAAAATTTATTATCTCCTCTACATAAAATTATTGATGTAGTTTATTTATAAAATTGTCATTCCGTATGTCACATATGCATGACATTTGGATGGCAAATAAGGTTTTCTTTCTATTTTGAACGGGCAAATTTTTGTACATCTAGGCCTAAAACTTAAAATAAACCCTTGGCGCCCTGCGATCAAAATTTGGTATTCTTGAAAAACCAAAAAATATTAAAAACACGAATATGAACAAATTTTTAAAATCGGTCAAACGGTTTTAAAACCGGTCAAACGGTTTTCAAGACATTGCTATTTGAAAGTTGAAAATAAACAGTTTTTACAACTTTTAAAAAATTTTTTAAAAATCCAAAAATTTATTTTCCTGGAACCTTTTATCTTTTATTTTAACTTACTTGGAACCAAATCTTATTATTTTTAACCGAGGCGCAATGTGATCAAAGTTTTCGATTTTTAAAAAATTGCGAACGATATTTTGGATTTTTTTAAAAAATTGGGAACGATATTTTGGATTTTTATAAAATAAAAAAATAAAAAAATTATATCTTGCAATACATTATTTATATTAATTTTGGCTTGCTGAATACAAATATCAAAAAAATTCTAAAGCGGTCGATAATTTTTCGAAACATCGCTTTTTGAAAATTGTGAAAATTATTTTTGTAACTAAACACGACCTGTTATTTATGTTTTTTTCGGCTTGAGGTCCTTTATAAATAATAAATAAAAATTAAAAATTTTATTTATATATTTATTTAATTTTTCCAAAAATTTCGGCGAAAATCGCGTTAATTAAAGAAAGCTTGAATACACTCAAAATATATTGTAGGCAAAAACAAATGAAAAACGTATTATTACACTAAAAAAAAATATTGTAAAACTAGCAAAAAAAAAAATGGTTCAAATTAGCAAAAAAAAACTGTAGTTTTGGGTGTTGCAAAAATTTTGGTAATATTAGCAAAACCATTTTGCTAATCAAAAAATTAGGGAAAAAATGGTAAAATTACAAGAATACCATTTTATTTTTGTAAAAAATCAACCTTGTAAAATTATCAAAAAATATGGTAAAATTACCAAAAAAATGGTAAAATTGAAATTGATAAAAAAAATTGTAATTTGGTAAAAAAACTGTTTTATTTAGTATTTTTTTTTTCTCTGATTAGTAGTTGATTTAAAATTTGGTGAATATACTAAAATTTGTTTGCTTGTTTTTGAGCACCACGTTCTTTAAATGTAGTAATAGCAGCATCAACCATTACTTCAGTTGTTGGATGGTTTCTTCGGCTTGATGGTGGCAGCATCTTCTTTTGCCTTCTTCTCAGCAGCTGTAGTTGCAGTAACTGGACTTCCAACAACATCAAAATTAAAAATGATTTTTTTTTCACTTTGGCCTCTGTTCTGTCTTTCACAACTTTTCAATTCAAATGAAAATTTCCGAATCACATGAAATCAAGTTTAGTGTTTTGTTGATCACGTTTTCATTCGAAGTTAAAATCAAATAATTAAAATTTATAAAATTATAAAGAAAAAAGAGCATTCGTTTTACTTTCACCAAATTTTAATTATGTGAAACAAAACGAAAAAGAAATTCGGATGTGAAATCTAGAACACCAAAAAATTTCGGAAATTTTCATTTTCACATTTTTTATGTGAATTACTTTTTTTGGAACAGCGGCCTTAAACACTTTAAACAAAACAATTAAAGAACAACACTTCACTTTTTTTATTTTTTTTTTGCGTAATTTTTTTTAGCTTAAGTAGTAGTCTACACAAGAAATTTCTTACATTTTCACGTAAAATTTGTAAAAAATTAACAAATTTTTTTTCGAATTTTTAATTTTTTTCACATGTTTTTTGAAAAAAAAAACTTTTGGATATTGAAGATAAGACATTTAAGTATGTGTTAAAATAAAAATTTTTTTTTTCAAAATTATCAAATTTTTATTGACAATTTCGGTGCCAAATTTAAAAAAAAATTCATATAAAATTAGCAAAAAAAATGGTAAAATGAGCAAAAAATATGGTAAACAAGTAAGAGTGTTAAATTCGGCTGTGCCGAATCTTTTATACCCTCCAACACGTTTAAAATTAAAAAAAAATTGCAGGGGCGTCTGTTTTTTGGTGGGGGCGGATGAGGGGGTCGGCGAAGTTGGTGGGGGGCACCTGTACCCCCGCTATATATGTTTACAAATTATTTGTTTATGATATTGACGCTTAAATAATACATTTGTATCGTTATTTTTAATTAATTTCTATAACCACGCCCCTAAAGGGGGGCGGCCTGAAAAAATCGAATTTTCTAACCCCCTTGGTCCAAGCGCAGGTCTATGAACATAATATGGCATACAAATGTTACATTTGTTGAGCAAAAATTAAGAAAAACTCGTAAAAATATCGTATTTTTTAGGGGTCGTTTTAGTTCTTCAAGGGGGAACTTTTTCCCCCCTGGTCCGATATTGCCCATCTTCGAACATAACCTTACCAGTAAAATAAGAGATATTATTGCTCAATTTCAGGGGTCTAGCTCTTTTGGTTTGGACTGCATCGTTATTTCTACAGACGGACGGACGGACGGACGGACGGACGGACGGACGGACATCGCTAGAATGTCTTAGATTCTATCATGGATCAATATTATATATACTTTGTGGGGTCCCCGACCGATATTTCGATGTGTTACACACGGAACGACAAAGTGAGTATACACCCATACTGGAGGGTATAAAAATACTAAAAATTGTGTAGCCTATTTTTGAGCTCCACGTTTTTTAAAGTTACCAATAGAATCATCAACCATTATTCCAGTTGATGGATGGCTCCTTTGCTATGGTGTTGGCAGCATCATCTTTTGCCTTCTTCTCGGCAGCTGGACTTTCAACAGCAGCAGAATCTGCAATGATTTTTTTCACACTAGAACACTTTAAATAAATTTTCTTAAAACTAAGAAAAAAAATAAAAAGTATTACCATTTCTTTAAGGAAAATACTAATATTTTTGCTAAAATTATAGTAAAATAAAAAAAAAAAACTAGCAGGAAAATATAGTAAAAGTACCAAAAAATTTTTGTATTTTACCAATAGTAAATTGCCTAAAAAAATCTTTAAAAGTTAAATTTTTAAAATTTTTTTTTGCTAAAGTTTGGTTGAAGTAAATTACAACACCTTTTACTAATATTTTGACTAAGATTTTTTTTGAGTGTATGAATACCCACCACAATGCCCTTTTTAAAGCAGAGAATTTTGATTAGAAATATTTTATTTTGAGTAGAAAACTATTTTTGCTATATTTGTAAGAAAAAAGAAAAATTACTAATTTTGTTTTTTGAGTATAAAATATTTTTCGAGTGTAAATTTTTTTTTAGTGTAAAAATTTTTTCGAGTGACAAAACTACTTTGTTAAGTAATTTTTTGGATTACAAATGTTTTCAAAGCTTGTTTTTCTAAAGCTCAGTTTTTTCAACACGTACATTTAAGATAAAACCAATCTGAAATTCATGGTTTTGCTTATAACTTTTAAACCACTGGAAATTTTCAAAAGTTATAAGCAATTTCGTATTAAATTTCTGCTTTTGAACCAGCTGAAATTGAATACGAATTAGATCAGAGGAACGAAAAATATATATGCAACGCTTGAGGACCCTCAGGATTGTCTTTCGAAAGCTATCGTGTTTTTTACCTCTAAAATTTGCGAAAAATTCTTGCCGAAATTCACTCTTTTGCTCATAACTTTTGAACTAATGAACCGATTTTGCTGGATTGCAATACCAACCTGACCAGGTAAATGTCTAATATATATACCAAACTTCAGGAGCCTCCGTTAAGTCTTTCAAAAGTTAGAGTGTTTTCAACAGACAGGCAGACGGACGGACGGTCATCACTAGCTCGTCTTAAAATCGATCGAGGATCATAAATATATATACTTTATGGGGTCCTAAACCAATATTTCGAGTTGTTGCAAACGGAATGACAAACTTATTTCCACTCTATCACTAGAGTGGAGGGTAAAAAAACTATAGTAAAGTTTTGATCTATTAATGGTATACTTTTATTTTTTTCTCCCGTTCAAAATATTTAAATTTTTTATGTTGCACAGTGTACTAAGAGGTTAAAAAGGAGTAAAAAATTGTACCTTGGTACTTTTTCGATTGCCTAAAATAGTGGTCTGATAAACTTGACATTTTAAGTCTAGGATTTTTTAGCAAAAAAACATTTTAAACATTTCGATTTGAAGGGACCAAAAAGTGGGTACAAGTGGAAACTTGATACTTTTTTATAACTATTGAACTAAAATATCAAACTTAATGAAATTTTTGTCTACTCAAGATTTTTTAACTCAAAATTTTTATTTACCTTAATTTTGTTCACCCAATATTTTTATCGCTTAAAATTTGCTGACACTCACTCCAACTTCTGTTTGTGTCTGATATTTGTTTTCACTCAAAATTTTTCCAATTTTTTTTTTTATCCTGTGAAAAATGTTTATTATACCTGCATTTTTTCCTACCCTCCTAGGCCTAAAACTTATGTGGTAAAAATTTTACCCCAATCGGATTAAATTAACCCGTAGAACCCGGCTATTAAAGCTAAAAATTAAAAAATATATGTCTTGCTACTAATGTTTGGGAATTCCTGGACTTTTTGATTTCCCGGGAAACGGGAAAAAAATAATTTATTTCCCGGGAATCCCGGGAAATAAATTATTAATATAAATCATAAAAAACATTAAAATTGGACCAACTTTTTATTAAAAATAGTTTTATAAGAGATAAACAATTAATTAAAACATAAAAAAAAATGTAAAAAAAGCTCAAATCTGGTTTCATATATTTTTGGATCAAATGATAATATGGTAGGTCTATTAACCTGAGATTTATCTCTAAGGTATGGTGAGTCTGTCAAGTGCTGGTTGACATCTAAAGCAAACAAACATGCTCGAAAAATAAAAAAGAATGAAAAGACTTTGGTTAGTTTCAATCCGTTTTTTCTTAATTTTTATACTTTAAATGGCTACAGATTTTACACAAACGAACGTTTGGACAAAGAAAAAAAATTTAAAAGAGTTTTTTATATTATTGATCTTTCTCTATTCATAGATTCATGTAAATTTGTTTATAAAAGAAATTTATGACAACTGAACTCAGGTATCAAGAGGTTGAAAATAAAAATTTTTTTGCTCATATACAATTCATTTTAAGACGTGAAGTTTTTGAAGTGTTCGTATGCAAAAGGTGCCTGCTTTTGGGAATCTGCTGCCTTCCTCGTTCAACTAGAGAGCTTTACCTTCCAGACTTAAGCTAAACAATATTCAAAGCATCACAAATGTCCTCCATTTTGCTCTATCTAGCTTACTTTTCGAGAAATCGCTATTTTAAGTTCTCTTAAAAAAATTGGATAATTTATGAAAAATTTACTTAAATAGTGTAAACAACTACTTGGTAGTTACGTCGTTAAACTAAAGAAGAGGATGTCTTTAAAATAAAGATTTTTTCATATATTTTGGGAGCATTGGCGGTAAGAATTTCTTCTAAGTACTAGGGAATTCAATGTAAGGAAAATTATGGATAAAAGTTTTTTCCAAACCTTTTAGAAAATTTGCAATATTTTAGTTAAATTTACCAAATTGTGGAAAAGTTTGTGAACTATTTTTAATGAAGTTCCAAAATTTAGTAATTTATATTTAAAAGCTTGTTTTTTATTCGACCTTTTCTTTATAGGATCTCAAATGAATAAATACTCAAGCTCGAGGTAATAAGTTTTAAATGTTTTTTTATTTATTTAAATATTTCCAATATTTCGATATTCTTTGAATATCTTCATCAGGGACAGTTAAATTTTAAATTTTATAAAAATCACACAAAAATTCTTATTTGCTATGTAGTTTTCACTACCATCGTCATGATTGCACTGACGATGGTAGTGAAAACTACATAACAAATAAGAATTTTTGTGTTTTTTTTTATAAAATTTAACTGTCCCTTATGACCTCGAGCTTGAGTATTTATTCATTTGAGATTCGGTAATTTAAATTTATTTATTTTTTTATTGAGTGTAACTAAAAACATTTAAAGTGCATTTAAAAAATTCAATATCACATTTTTACAATTCCAAAACACACTTGCAAATGGTGTATAAAACTTAAAGAACTTTAAACAACTTTGTAAGATTTTGCTTTTAAATAACTATGTAAAATGGAAAATGTCTGTCATAATTATGTTCTAAGTTGAGATTTATTAAGTGTTTTTTTTTTTTAATAAAAATAATATGTTGTTATCTTAAACGTTTTTTTTTATTATTTTTTTAATTATTACTAATATAAAAAACAAAACATACAAAAAACTACATATTTTAAAGTCCAATACATTTATAGTTTTAAAATAATAGTTATTCAGAAGTGAAACTTTAAGGTTAATTCATTTGCTAGAACTAAAATTGTTTTAAGAAAAATAAATAAAATAACATAGAGTATAAAGTGCGTACATCCAAAAGGCATCAACTATTCTTAACAAATTTTATGATTTTATTTATTTATTTAAACAATTTAATGGTCATCTTGACACATGTTTAAGTTTATTAGTTTAACAACTTTTTTAAATTCCATATTAAACTTATTGTAGCTGTGTGTTTTAATAATTTGTAGTTGTTTAAAATAAAAGAACACCCATTGAAGTTTCAAATAATTTGTATTGAATTTATTAATACAAGTATTTTTAAATTTTTAATGTTAATTTAAATGTTAAACGCTATTTCAAAACTACACTGAGAGAATTACAAACAAAATAGATTTTTTGCAATAAACAAAAATATTAATTGGTATTTGTTTAAGTGTCCATTGAATGTAAGTTACAATGTTGCACATTTTCAATATAAACACCTTAATTCAATGTTGAATTCGCAAAAAAAACGTTTAAAAAATTATTAATTTATATTTTAGAAACTAGTTTTTTTTTATTTTGTCTTAGAATTTATTTATATTGTAAAATCAAAAGACTTAAGAAACGAACTTGACTTTTAACCTACTGGCTGTAAGTCTAAAACAATATGATCTTGAACAAAACTTATGGAGTTAATAAAATTATTACCCTAGTAAAAATGGGTTTGTATATATCCATGTATAAATTGATACAAATATATCAAATTTTACATAAAATGATGTAATTATATAAAATTATATAAAAATTTTCTCAGATAAGACCAAAATTCGTATCAAATTTTATAAAATTTGATCGGGAGTTATATCAAATTTTATATAATTTGATACGAAATTTGGTCTTATCTGATTGATTTTTTATATAATTAAATATAATAAGATCTCAGTATGTATAAAAAGATATATTTGTATAAATTTATACATGGCCACATACGAAATGAATTTTACTAGGGTATTTACAATATTGAATTAGGCATTTGACAAAATAAAAGTGCGTTTTACAAGAGAGTATCTTCAATGGATGAATTGAATACAAACAAGTAGAGGAGTTGGCCGAACTCTAGAATAATTTCCAAAGCATCAAAAAACATCAAACTCGGTTTAAAAATAAGTTTTGTGATAACATGTACCATCAATTTTAGGGGGTTCTTTGAACGAGTATTTTTAAATTTATGAAAATTTTATTAAACAGAACTAATTATTATTTACGTGTCATTCATACATCATAAAAATTATATATTCACAAAAGTATGGGTTCCCTGCATTTTTTTGGTGTATAACAGTGTAATTGACCCATTTTTGTCCCCGTGCGATTATTTTTTTACAACTTACGATGTGAAAATTCAATTCGAGTTTAGGCGATGAATCACCATCAAGTACCAGTGTTTATCGATAGTTTACAGAATTCAATCGTGGTCGTAGTTCGCTCAAAGATGAGTTTCGTGAAGGTCGTCCCAAATCGGTTGTTGTTCCGAAAAACATTAATGCTGTGCGTAAACTTATACTGCAAGATCGTCATGTAACTTATCGTGAGTTTGAGGTAACCTTAAATATTAGTGGGATCAGCATAAATTCAATATTGCATGAACATTTGGCTGTAAAAATCATTGGATTCTGCCAATTCTGAATGGTACACAACCATTTGATTGCCAAAAGTCTTCAAAGAAATAAGAAAACCCAACTGCCAAAGACGGATCATTCTCCACCACAACAATGCGAGCTCGCACACATCACCTCAGACAAAAGACTTTTGAGCACTGAAAACGTCGATTTAATGATCCATCCGTTGTATAGTCCTGATTTCGCACCAAATGCCTTCTTTTTATTCCCGAACACAGCGGTTGATGCGTTCAAATATAAATAGCGTTCGTACGTCAAAGCGTTTTTAGTACGTATGTATATTGTCAAAAATGTCAGACTCTACTAGACACTAAAAAAAAAAAAAAACTGTAATGTTAGCAAAAAAAGCTTGTAAACCTACAAGAAAATTTGCTGATTTTGATCCCACAATTTTTTTGGTAAAGTTAGCAAAAATGTTTTGCTAAAAATTAGTTAACTGAAATTTTTTTATTTTAACTTACAAGGGAAGTCTCTCTGGTGTCACCCTCCGATCTTCATGAAATTTGGATATGTTGTTAAGAACGAAAATTAATTCGACACGTATTTTTTTAGCGGCCCAAACTCATTTTTAGGGGGGGTCGATTTGTATGGGGGGAAATTGACCTTTTTCAGTTTTTCACGATTAACGTCAATTTAAACAAAATTAATATAGGCATGTGTAGTATCAGATTAAAGGTATTAAAAATACCTATCTCGTGGTGATAACAACGGGACAAAGAAGTTAATATTTTTCGACTTATTAACAAAAATGTCCTAAAATTTTATTATTTTACTCAATATGACGAAAAGTTGTGCATGTATGAACACGTTCTTAGCACACGTAGTTAGGTTTTCCAAAGACCTTTCATTTGGTATGTAACATGACTAGGTTTCTTTGCATAATATAGGAGATAAACGAAAAAAACTGAAAAATGGCCTTGTCTTCCCCCCTCCTTTTTACCCTTAAATATGAATTCGGGCCGCTAAAAAAAATACGTGTCCCTTTTTTTTTCTGATCTACAAAATAAAACCAATTCCATAAAGATCCGCGGGTGACACTAGGGAGACTTTCCTTGTTAGTTCATACACATTTTAGGACCCCATTGGGTTCGCACCAGATAGGTCCAGACCCCGATGGGCTTAGACCTAGTAGGGTTCCTTAAAAATCGTCATAGTTTTTGATCCGTTTCCTCTACCTTGCTTAGTTTTTGAGATACGTGATTTTAGTGGACCACTGGGTTCTGAGAATTAACAAACTCGATAACTTCAAAAATATTAATAGGAGAGCTCTTTGTTATTTTGCGGTCTTGTTCTACGTGCTGAGAGCTACAAAATTTTTTTTGGACTTTTTGTTGTGTCGGCAATATTTACCGAGTTATGAGCATTTTAAAATTTTCGGGAATGCTAACTTTTTTGGATCTAAAGTTAGGGCCCATTAGGCTCCACACATGTAAAAAGGACCGGAGAACCAAAAATGGCCTCTATTTTGCTCTATCTGGCTAAGTTTCCGAGATAGCGCCATATTAAGTTTACTTAAAAAAAAAATTACAATTTATTTTTGCTAATATTAGCAAAAAATCTTGTAAAAATTAGGTCAGCTCTATTTTAAATTTAGCAAAAAAAAATTAATTAAAATTTTGTTTAAAATTGCTAATGCGCTAAATGAAGTTTACAATATATTTTTGCTAACATGCTAATCTCAACTAAAAATTTGCTAAAGGTTAGCTAACTCGCATTAGCAAAAAAATTAGTAAATCTATTATTTTGAGTGTACATTTCAAAAATGGAACTCGTATTCCTTAGAATGTCATACTTTAGATGTCTGGGGAAGTTGAATAACTTGGCCGATTATAAACCGACTTTAGTTTTTATTTTATTAATAAAGTGACATTTTACTTTCTGTATCAACTTAAAATACCAAACAAATTAAAAAAATTAATACAAAGACATATTTTCTCCGTGTATTCCGCTTTTAAACTTCATGGCCGATGCGGCACGACTTACCCATGTCCGATCATCCTAAAATTTTTAAGACGTATGTTTACACCCAAATGAATATATCTTAGGGAAGTTACGGTCAATATCTACCAATATAATTCTTTTGGAGAACCATATAAAATAAATCAGAGTCAAAAAAAGGTGCAATTTTCAAAATTGGAAAAAAATACAACGAATTGTGATCACATCTCGAATTAAGACTTAAAATTTGCGTAATTTAGAGTACAATTTTTAGAGTTTTAAAAAAATCGAAGGTTTCGGGCATTTTCAAAAAGTCAATTTTAATTTTTAAACGTCAAAAAATAAGAGATAGTTACTTCGAATAACTTTTTCATATTTTTATACCCTCCACTCTAGTGATAGAGTGTATATATAAGTTTGTCATTCCATGTGTAACACCTCGAAATATTGGTCTAAGTCCCCATAAAGTATATATATTTATGATCCTCGTTCGATTCTAAGACGATCTAGCGATGTCCGTCCGTCCTTCTGTCTGTCTGTTGAAAACACGCTAACTTTTGAAAGACTTTACAGAGTCTCCTGAAGTTTGGCATATACGTTGGGCATTTACCTGGTCAGGTTGGTATTGCAATCCAGCTAAATCGGTCCATTGGTTCAAAAGTTATGAGCAAAAGAGTGAATTTCGGCAAGGGTTTTTCGCGAATTTACGAGATAAAATCACTATAACTTTCTAAAGGCAATTCTGAGGATGCTGAAGCTTAGCATATATATTTGTCGTTACCCTGAGCTGCTTCATATTGAATTTCAGCCAAATCGGTTTAGTGGTTCAAAAGTTGTTAGCAAAACCGTACATTTCAGATTCGCTTCACCTAAAATCCACGTGTTGAAAACCCGTTAAACATGTTTTAAAAACATTGGTAAGTCACAAAAATATTTTACAACGTATTTTTGTCACTCAAAAATATTTTTACACTATAACAAAAATAAACTCGAAAAAAATTTTCCACTCAAAAAAAAATTTTCCACTCAAAAAAAAAATTTTGTAAATTACTTTTTTTTTATACACAAAATAAAATATTTCTAATCACAAATGTTATTTTTTCACGTTAGAAAATTTACTATAACTTCAAAAGGTCATTGTGGAGGGTATTCAAAGATTCGGCAAAATCGAATTTAACTTTTCTACTTGTTTTTTTTTTTAAACTACATTAAAATATGAACAAAATCTTGTCCAACTTTTTTTGACGATAACGATATTTTTACCGCCCGGGTGATAATGGCCGTGTAGGTTCATATATGATGCATATATGGATGTCCATACAAGTGCATATCCGTAATTTGAGGGTACATGTACATTAATTATCATACATTGTCATACATGAATTTGTATGTAAATTTTTTTTTGTATTTTTTCCATAAAACATCTATTAATTGAATTTTTTTCAAATATAAATAATTTTTACTAATTTATGACACTGATTTTTTAATAAAAACTAGCGAATATTTTAAAACTATACTTTGAACTTTATGATACTTTAGGCTAATCAAAGCTTCGAAGCTCACAAATATCACAATTATCTTTAAATATCAATATTTCTTGGAATGGATTCGATTTTTACCATTAAATCGAATTCTTTTTTATTTCATTTATTTATTATTCATGAGACTTTTAAAAATCGAATTTATAAAAACTTACGCATTCAATTTCAAAGTCGAATGAAAAAGAAACCGAATTCATTCTATATTTTAAAATCAAATGTAAATTCATTCGATAAATTGTGATTGGGGAATGCAATCATTAAAGTTTAATTCCTAACACCAAATCTTCTTAAGGGGTGAAATCCTTCGCAGCTCTGACAGTAATGCCGTCAGAGTGTTCGAATTTTCTTCTAAATTTGGTTGTTTACGTTAGTGCCGTTCATATTCGCCTATAGAATACAAAAATTATAATCAATCTTGATGATGTATGATCATCATTGTCCAACCGAACGACTTTTTCAGACTGAACCCATACATGAACTTCGTCCAATTTTGCAAAGTTCTGCCGAACCCAACCTTTAAAAAAAAATAGTTTTTAAGACATCCCGGGTGAAAATGACCATGTATGTTCATATATGATTCATATATGGATGTCCATACAAGTGCATATCCGTAATTTGAGGGTACATGTACATTAATGATCATACATTGTCATACATGAATTTGTATGTAAAAATTTTTTTGTATTTTTTTCCATAAAACGTCTATTAATTGAAATTTTTTCAAATATAAATAATTTGTACTAATTTATGACACTGATTTTTTACTAATTTATGACACTGATTTTTTAGTTTTAATAAAAACGAACAAAAATTTCAAAAATATACTTTGGACTTTATGATACTTTAGGATAATCAAAGCTTCGAAGAATTAACCATTTTTCGAATGAATTCACAAATAAAATACATTCGATTTTTATAGTCACTGAATACAATTATCTTTAAATATCAATATTTCTTGGAATGGATTCAATTTTTACCATTAAATCGAATTCTTGTTTATGAGAATTTTAAAAACTGAATGCATTCTTTATTCCATTTATTTATTATTCATGAGACTTTTAAAAATCGAATTTATAAAAACTTACGCATTCAATTTCAAAGTCGAATGAAAAAGAAACCGAATTCATTCTATATTTTAAAATCAAATGTAAATTCATTCGATAAATTGTGATTGGGGAATGCAATCATTAAAGTTTAATTCAGAACACCAAATGATGAAATCCTTCGCAGCTCTGACAGTAATACCGTCAGAGTGTTCGAATTTTCTTCTAAATTTGGTTGTTTACGTTAGTGCCGTTTATATTCGCCTATAGAATACAAAAATTATAACCAATCTTGATGATGTATGATCATTATTGCCCAACCAACCGACTTTTTCAGACTGAACCCATACATGAACTTCGTCCAATTTTGCAAAGTTCTGCCGAAATAAAAAAAATGTTTTTAAGACATGTATGCTATGCAGATGCATAGCATATATGTAGGAGTATGACATATACCTATCCACACATAGTTGCATACATTTACATATATGGAATATTGCATTACTTGTGTATGTTCATATATGCTCCCATATATGACATACATTTCCATATATTGTTCATATACTATCATACATGGAATCATGTATGAGCATGTATGAACATAAATGGTCATTTTCACCCGGGCGGGTAAAATTAATTGAAAATTTCAATTTCTTAATTTTTTTAAGCAGTCGGCAATTGATTACTCAACACCGTCTTGGAATAAAAGGCCAAAAATTGGTGTGCAAGTTGCATTAAACACGTAGTTGCATTAAATGCGTGACAAAGGGGGTCGGGTCCGAAATTGTGCGATTTGGAATGGAGTGCCCCAGGTAGAACATTATAAGATCGTAAGTGAGCGTGATTAGAAAATGTATGTAGTGACTGTGAATCAAAAGTCACCCATCTCTGTTAGGTAATAAAAAAAAATTAAGATTTTTTTATTCATATTCAAATCTTTTAAAGATAATTAATAATTATTAAATTGTATTTAAATCTTGTTGTTAATATTAAAATAAATACCTTTTTGTTAATAATGCTGATATTTAATTAAATGTCGGTTAAAAATCACACACAAAAAAACAACACGAAATTGAATAAAAATTGCACAATTTTTTTCTGCTAAAATAGCAAAAAATAAACAACAAAAAAATAAGTTTACGAAATTATTTTTGGCATAAAACACTTTTACAAATTAAACAAAAACAAACTAATACAATTACATTTAAAATCCACTAACACGCAGAGAGTATGTACAAAAAAAACTTTAAACACCGAAAAATTGTAAAATACTCTTTTTAAATATTTTGTGAGTTAAAAAATTTAAGAAAATGACGTATGTGTTGATTTGTTAGTAAAAACCACAAATTTTTTATTAAAATTTTATAAATTTCGTTCACTTTTTTGTTTTGCCTTATTTTTGAGCTTGAAATTAAATGGGAAATAGTTTTCACAATTTTTTTTACACTTTTTAATTTATGGATTTTGTTACTATTATTTCGTTATAAATATTTTTCGCTATTACTTTGGTAGTTCCAATATTTATTTTGATTTATATTTTCTTTTTAGTAAATTGTTTTATTTTTGTTTTTAAGTACATGACTTATGAAAGATCCACGCGTAACTGACACTTAAAATATGTGAAATTATATTTTACTCTTTTTTTTTCTTTCTTTACGCAATTTCGGAGAAGAAAAAAAAACTGTCAAGAGTGTCATCGTAAAAATATTTTGAAAGAAAATAAAAGTGAATTTTACTCTAAAAGAAATGGTATGAAAGAAATTGTAAGAAAAAAAAATATTGTAGACAATACTGAATAAAAACGAAGTAATGCGTAGAAATGTATTGAGTTATTTTCTGTCATACCATTGAGTTGAACAACTGGTAATAAAATACAAATTTCACTTTAACCCATTAGGAACCAGTTATTGAGAGAGAATAAAGTTATCTTTAATACACTCAAAAAAAAAAAACTTGTAAAGTTACCAATAAATCTCGTGATCTTACGAGGCTATTCTCGTAAAATATGACGTAGGTAAAATTCTCGTAAAATTACGAGGATTTCCTCGTAATTTTGAATGCACCAAAAATTGGTAAAATAACCAATTTTATTGGTAAAAATATTGTTTTAAAACCGGAAAAATAAAAAAAAAATGGTAAACTTACAAGAAAAAATGGTAAATATGTTTAAAAAAATTGTAAATTTACAAACCAAAATGGTAAATTTACAAAATAAAAAATTTTTGTTAAAAACATAAATCCTCGTAATAAAATCATTTTTTGTAAAATAACTGTTTTTTTTTTGTAAATTAACTACTCCTCCTTAAATTAGACCTCGTAATAATTTTTTCAAAATTTTGTCAACTTTTTTTTTTAAATATTTTTCAATAAAAAAAATACAAAAAAAAAGTTTTTTTGTTAAACAACATAATCGTCTCATAACGTAATTTTTGTAAAATAAAGTTTTTTTGTAATTCAACTAGAATCCTCGTAATAAAAACTTTGTTGTAAAATTACAGTTTTCAAAATGGTAGAATACAATTACGAAAATAAACTTGTAAAATTACCAATAAAACTGTAGTTTTCGTTTGAGCAAAGTACAAGATTTTTTGTTATAAAACAAGGAAAACTGTTAAATATTGGTAGAACGGGATTACAAGGCATTTTACCAGGCGTTTTACCAGTTTATTTTTTTGAGTGTAACAAAGTTCAAAAACGTATCAAAAGTTTATTGCATGACCTTAATTTCCCAGCCAAAAATAATTCAAACTTTTAAGAAGAGTAACCCAGCAGAACTTTAGTAATTTGTGGTGATTACACTGTCCGACAAAAATTAAAAAAAGTCGTTAAACACGAACTGGATATTATGCGTTTGAAACTAAAAACTAAGTAAAGTAAAACTGAATTTACAGTTTTTCTTTTCATGATCCTGTTTCTTTTTAAAAGGACTTCAAAGTTTTAGAGTATTAAATTTTATAAAATATATTTTTTACTATTTGTACTTGTCCTAGGATGCCACTAGTGATAGCAAATGAAAGAGGAGGATCTCCCTTTATTTTTCTATTTTATTATTTTAACATATAAGGAAAAAGGAGGTAAGTAACGTTCTTTTTAAAATGTATCCTCCAATATCAACCAAAATTTTTTAACAAAATTTTTTTATAAAGCTTTCTAATGACATTATTCACATCCTTTTATCCTGATATGGCAAAATAAAAAAAATGGAAAAATTAAGGAAGATTCCCCTCTTTCATTTGCCATCACTCATTTGCCTAGTCATCCTAGGATAAGTACAAATATTTCAAAAATATTTCACAAAATGTATCCTTCAAAACTTTGAAGTCCTTTTAAAAGGAAACAGAATCACGAAATGAAAAACTGTAAATGCAGTTTTACTCCATTTGATCTCTACTTTCAGACGTATATCATCCGTTAACTACTTTGTAAGTTGTTTTCGGGTCAACTACTTTTTTAGTTAAATCAACTAACAATGTAAGTTATTTTAACTGACAAAAAACAACTGACTTATGTAGTAAAAATTACTTACATTTGTAGTCAAAACAACTAACATGTAGTAAAAATTAAATAAACAATATATAATTTTTTATACTCTCCAACTACAGTATGGGGGTATACTCACTTTGTCATTCCGTTTGTTACGCATAGAAATATCGGTCGGGGACCCCATTAAGTATATATATTATTGACCTATGATCGATTCTAAGACTTTTCTAGAATGTCCGTATGTCCGTCCGTCCGTCCGTCTGTTTAAGACTCGATGCAGTCCAAAATAAAAGAGATAGACTCGTTAAGTTTGGCAGGAATATGTATTTTGGTCCTAGGCAGTTTAAGTTCGTAAATGGGCAAAATCGGACCAGGGGGAAAAGTCCCCCCTTGAAGAACTTAACTAACCTCTGATAAACGCAATATTTTCAAAGGTTTTTTTGTATTTTTGTAAGCAAACGAAACAAATTGATGTCAGAAAAAGGACGCTTGGACGTAGGAAATTAAAAAAATCTTTTGTTTTGCCCGCCCCTCTTTTGTGGGCGTGGATATTAAAAAAGTTTTTAAATAATGATAAGATTGTATTACTTAAGCTTAAAAAGCATAATAAATGAATTTTTGAACGTTTGCCGCATGGGTTTATGTGTCCCCCAATGACCCCTCTGACCCCCCCCCCCCAAACAACCGCCCTGCAATTTTTTGTTTTAATTTTTTTTTACATGTTGGAGGGTATTATAGATTCGGTACAGCCGAATTTAACACTCTCACTTGTTTTTTTTTTTTCAAAAAAATTTTTTTTTTTAAGTTTTTTTTTTTTTTAAAGTTGGCAAGAGGATTTTTTAATATACTCGGTCAAAAAAAGAAGTTGCATGCGTTTAAACAAAAATGCAAAAATTCAGTTGTATACAAAAACATTAGTTTTTTTTTTTATTTCGGGAGTGCCGAATGGAAAAACAAACAAATGTAACTGCATTTGCATAAAACTGAATTTCAGCTTTTTTACTCAAATGCATGTAACTTTTACAATTTTTAATGGATTTTTTAAAAATTATCTTATTTTCTATAAAATTGATCAGACTTGAAAAAGAGGAAAATGAATTTTATTTTATTTTTATACCCTACACCACTCTGTGGTATAGGGTATAATGAGTTTGTGCTGATGTTTTTAACAACCCGAAATATTGGTCCTACACCTACCTTCAAGTATACCGATCGACTCAGAATTACTTTTTTAGTCGATTTAGCGATGTCCGTCCGTCCGTATGTCCATCTATCGGTTTAAGCACGATACAGGTCGCAATTTTCAATCAATTGACTTGAAATTTGAAACTTAAGCATCTTTTGACCCAAGGACTATGGAAATTGGAGAACATCGGTCCATGTTAAGACCTAGACCCCATACAAACGCCCCCTTTGGATTCTGCTTAATGGCTCTAATGATCGTATTATAATAGATATCGCTTTGAAATTTAGCAGGTAATCAAATTTTGTATGCATGAATCATCATTCTAAATTTCAAAGGAATCGGATCAGTCCTTCTGGTAGTTCCCATACAAGCCACCCTCCCGATATTCACATAATTCCCTCAAAATTCATAAAAATGAAAATATTTGAAAAAAAAAATATTTTTAGGTGTTAAACGTGTACTTTAGTAACCTAATCAAATCGGAATATAATTGGACCATTTTTGGACTATGTCCCCCTCATAAAAATTTCGACCGATATTCAGTTAAATCGGTGTATTGACAAAAAAAATAAACCAATTCCTATTAAATTTGATCTGTGTATGTTTTCTACACTAAATAAAGATCTAACAAAAGACAGATAAAATCGGTCCATGTTTGGACTTGGGACCATTTTCCGGAAAACAATGGTGTAGGGTATCATATGTTCGGTCTTGACCGGCTATTACTTTCTTACTTGTTTTTATTTCGGGAATGCCGAATGTAAAAACAAACAAATATAACTGCATTTGCATAAAACTGAATTTCAGCATTTTTACTCAAATGCATATAACTTTTACAATTTTTAATGGATTTTTTTAAAAATTATCTTATTTTCTTTAAAATAGATCAGACTTGAACTATAAAGAGGAAAATGAATTTTATTTTATTTTTATACTTTATACTTTATACCCTACACCAAACTCATTATACAGGGTATAATGAGTTTTTGCTGATGTTTGTAACTACCCGAAATATTGGCCCTAGACTTACCTTCAAGTACCGATCGACTCAGAATTACTTTTTTAGTCGATTTAGCGATGTCCGTTCGTCCGTCCGTCCGTCCGTCTGTCCATCTATCGGTTTAAGCACGATACAGGTCGCAATTTTCAATCAATGGGCATGAAATTTGAAACTTAAGCATCTTTTGGCCTTAGGACGAAGCCTATTGAAATGGGAGAAAATCGGTCCATGTTAAGACCTAGCCCCATACAAACGCCCCCTTTGGATTCGGCTTAAATGATTCTAATAACCGTATTATAATAGATATCGCTTTGAAATTCACCGGGTAATCAAATTTTATATGCACAAAACACCATTCCAAATTTCAAAGGAATCGGGTCAGTCCTTCTGGTAGTCCCTGTACAAACTACCTTTCCGATATTCACATAATTCCCTCAAAATTCATAAAAACGGAAATATTTGATAAAAATTGTATTTTTATGTGTTAAATGTGTACTTCAACCTGATCAAATCGGAATATAATTGGACCGTTTTGGGAATTAGTCCCCCATATAAAAATTTCGACCGGTATTCAGTTACATCGGTCTATTGACAAAAATATAAACCAATTCCACTAAAATTTGATTTGTGTGTGTTTTCTACACTAAATAAAAATCTAACAAAAGACAGATACAATCGGTCCATGTTTTGACTTGGGACCCATTTTCCGTAAAACACTGGTGTAGGGTATCATATGGTCGGTCTTGCCGACTTTAACTTTCTTACTTGTTTTTTTTTCTGAAATTAACAATAGAATTTACTTTTCCGCAAAATTCCTGTAAAATTAAAGCGAAATTGTCGATATATCGATTAAAAGCTTTTTAAGCGATAATCACATTAAAATATGTTGTATGAAGAATTAATAAAGTATTTAATTACCTTAAATTTAAAATCAAAAATAAGGAATTCCACCGATTTATTCCGAAGATATTTTTATTTAAGTAAAACCACTAATTTAAAAAGTTAAAAATTTGAAAAGTTATCAATATTTAGAAAACTGTTCTACTTTTGAAACTTTGGACTTTATTTTCGGATTCAGCGCAAGACTTTACATGGGAAATAAATGATAAATGCCGTGGATCGCAAATTTTTTTTAATATGTAAGGTAGTGTTGTGTAACGTTTTGTTGACCACCTAGTTAAACATTTTATTATTTACCAGCAGGTGAATTATTATCCAAATTACAAATCGAAGTTACAAATATTTTTTTTTTTTGTCTTTAGCTTATATAGCCAAATTGAGGTGATGTTCTGCGCACTTTTAAAATAAGATAGCCTAAAAATATTACCATGTTAAAAACCGATGTTAGAAATACTTCCAATATTACTTTTTAATGATCCACTGTGCATAAGTCAGTACAATAATTAGCAAACCATTTCATTTTAATTAAAGTAAAATTTAAGAGAATTTTCTCAGCAAATTCTCTTAAACAGTTACTAACAATAAATCTAGAAAACAAAAGAAAAAACCCATTGAAAGAAAAAAAGCTTTTCTTTAATATTTGTCATCCAAATAACTTCCGCCTTATAAAGAAAACTAAAAACAAATTTTGTGTACAATTTTCTTGGCTTAAAGCTTTAAATAAAAATACTACAATCTGTTTATTTAGTTTTTATTTTCTTTTTGTTTAAAATTTTATTTTTATTTTACTTTCGCTTTCGTTGTTGCGGTTGATGATAATGTTGATGATGATGATTATTACCACATAGGAGATATACGTATGTATGTAGACAAACACTGCACTTTTTATTTACTTTTCAAATTAAAAAAAAAAATATGTCTTGTGGTTTTTTGTCTTTCGATGATGGTTTGTTTTTATTTCTGCGTTTTTTGTGAGTCTTACGTGATTTAAGTTTAAGTGTGCTTAAAGCTACTTAACTGCAATACGAATTTTCAAAAAAAAAAATAACTTTTTAATGTTTTTTTGTGTGCATGACTTTTTTGTCGTAAAAAAAAGTAGCAAAACATTTTGTTATATTTTTTATTTTTATGTGGAGTATGACACAAATACCACAAACATAAAAATTCAATTCCTTACAAAAAATTAATGAGTATTTTTTTTTTTTTTTAATGTTATAAACATAAAAATATAATCATTTAGAGATTGTTTAATAAAAGTTTAACCTTAGAACCAGGTAGAGTTAATAAAATTATTAGGGAAATTGTGTATCAAAAAATATGATTTCGTAATCAACTGTTAAACAAAAGATTTAAGAAACGAACTTGGTTAATGGAATGGTAGATAAATAAATCTAAAATTTTAACAATACAGATGGATCCTGATCATTGATCACATAAATTCGAATAGCTGGACTTCTTTAGGACTACCTTCAGCCAGGACGAACAGAAGGCCCCGCCCGGTTGTTCAGAATCTATATATATAAAAGAGTAACGTGACTGACTGACTCATCATCGCCCAGCCCAAACCGCTGAAGCTAGAGACTTGAAATTTGGACTGTGGGTTCACCTCCCGGAATATAGATCCACTAAGGCTGGATTTTTGCCAATGTTGATTCTAAGGGGGTAAAAAGGGTAAAAAGGGTAAAAAACTGTACTTTTGGTATTTTTTATATCTCATGAAATAATGGTCATAGAGACTTGAAATTTGGACTGTATGTTCACGTCCCGGAATGCAGATCCTGTATTGCTGCACTTTTGACAATGTTGATTCTAAGGGGGTAAAAAGGGTAAAAAACTGTACTTTTGGTACTTTTTATATCTCATGAAATAATGGTCATAGCGACTTGAAATTTGGACTGTATGTTCACCTCCCGGAATGTAGATCCTCTAAGGCTGGACTTTTGCCAATGGGCAAAAAGGGTAAAAAACTGTACTTTTGGCACCTTTTATATTTCCTTAAATAATGGTCATAGAGACTTGAAATTTGGACTGTATGTTCACCTCCCGGAATACAGATCCACTAAGGCAGGATTTTTGCCAATGTTGGTTCTAAGGGGGTTAAAAGTGTAAAAAACTGTACTTTTGGTACTTTTTAAATCTCCTGATATAATGATCATAGAGACTTGAAATTTGGACTGTATGTTCACCTCCCGCAATATATATCCATTAAGGCTGGATTTTTGCCAATGTTGATTCTTAGGGGGTACAAAGGGTAAAAATCTGTACTATTGGTACCTAATATATTTTTTTTTTTAAATTGTCACAGAGACTTGAAATATGGACTGTATGTTCACCTCCCGGAATACATATACCCTAAGGCTGGATTTTTGCCAATGATGATTCTAAGGGGGTAAAAATGTGTACTTTGGTACATTTTATATTTCCATAAATAATGGTACAGTAGAATCTCGCAAATTAGAACCACTTTGTTCCTCGGGTAGTTCTAATTTCTGAAAAGTTCTAATTTCTGGACATTTTTTTTTTCAAAGAAAATGATAAAATAATAATAAAAATAGTTACGACTGCTTTATTTTAACATAAAACTATTTTTTTGTTAATATTAAATTACTATAACACATTAAATTTGTAAAAAAAAAACACTTAAGGGCTTTGAAATGAGAAATAACCGGCGTTACATCGATTATATCATCGTCAATGCTATTTGATCCGTCATTAAACCCATCGTCATCCCATTTTTCGATTTCTCTTACACTTATGGAATTGTGAAAATAAAAACAAAAAAAAGTCCAAAAATTAGAACCACTGGTTCTAATTTTAGAGCGTTAACTACATACAATTCGGGTTTTCCCCTATTTAGTTAAAAAAAAACTATAAAAAAAATATTTGGTAGTGTAAATAAAAACAAAAATAGAATAACTTCCAGAAATAAGAACCACAGGTTCTAATTTTAGAGCGTCCAATACATTAAAATAGCCGGTTCTAATTTCTGGACAGTTCTAATTTGTGAGAGTTCTAATTTGTGAGATTCTACTGTACTAGAAACTTGAAATTTGCAATGTCGGTTCAACTCCAGGAAAAATGATTTACTAAGGCTGGGTTTTTGCCAATGTTAATTCTACGGTACTTTTTTTTATTTACTGAAATAATGGTTATTCAAACTGGAAATTTCGAATGCAGGATCCTTTAGTGAAATGAAACATTCTGGAACAAGTACTTTCCGAAAATTCTATACCGTTTACAAAAAAGTACCTTTTATAAAAGTATCTTTTATAAAAACTACCTTTTATAAAATGTACCTTTTATAAAATGTACCTTTTATAAAAAGTACCTTTTATAAAAAGTACATTTTATAAAAAGTACCTTTTATTAAAAGTATCTTATATAAAAAGTACCTTTTATAAAAAGTACCTTTTATAAAAAGTACCTTTTACAAAAAGTACCTTTTATAAAAAGTACCTTTTATAAAAAGTACCTTTTAAAAAAGTACCTTTTATAAAAAGTACTTTTATAAAAAGTACCTTTTATAAAAAGTACCTTTTGTAAAAGGCACCTTTTATAAAAAGTACCGTTTATAAAAAGTACCTTTTATAAAAAGTGCCTTTTATAAAATGTACCTTTTATAAAAAGATTCTTTTATAAAAAGTACCTTTTATAAAATGTACCTTCATAAAAAGTACCTTTTATAAAAAGTACCTTTTGTAAGAAGTATCTTTTATAAAAAGTACCTTTTATAAAAAGTACCTTTTATAAAAAGTACCTTTTATTAAAAGTACCTTTTATAAAAAGTACCTTTAATAAAAAGTACCTTTTATAAAAAGTACCTTTTATAAAAAGTACCTTTTATAAAAAGTACCTTTTATAAAACATACCTTTTATAAAAAATACCTTTTATAAAAAGTACCTTTTATAAAAAGTACCTTTTATAAAAAGTACCTTTTATAAAAAGTACCTTTTATAAAAAGTACCTTTTATAAAAAGTACCTTTTATAAAAAGTACCTTTTATAAATAGTACCTTTTATAAAAAGTACCTTTTATAAAAAGTACCTTTTATAAAAAGTACCTTTTATAAAAAGTACCTTTTATAAAAAGTACCTTTTATAAAAAGTACCTTTTATAAAAAGTACCTTTTATAAAAAGTACCTTTTATAAAAAGTACCTTTTATAAAAAGTACCTTTTATAAAAAGTACCTTTTATAAAAAGTACCTTTTATAAAAAGTACCTTTTATAAAAAGTACCTTTTATAAAAAGTACCTTTTATAAAAAGTACCTTTTATAAAAAGTACCTTTTATAAAAAGTACCTTTTATAAAAAGTACCTTTTATAAAAAGTACCTTTTATAAAAAGTACCTTTTATAAAAAGTGCCTTTTATAAAAAGTGCCTTTTATAAAAAGTACCTTTTATAAAAAGTTCCTTTTATAAAAATCACCTTTTATAAAAGTACCTTTTTTAAAAGTACCTTTTATAAAAAGTACCTTTTATTAAAAGTACCGGAAGTGCACTTTTTGGTACTTTTTTATTTCCTGAAATTATATTTATAAAAACTTTTTATATTTCCTAGAATCTTAAAATTTGTAATGCAGGAGAATTCGGTAAAAAAAAACATTCTGGGAAAATACGTTTTTAAAATTCCGCTTCTTAGTGGGGTAAAATGGCTAAAAAAAGTGTATTTTCGGTACCTTTTATATTTTTTGGCGTAATTGTTCTAGAAACTTAAAATTAGGAATGTAAAATCATTTTTGTACTTTTAATATTTGCTAAAACAATGATACTAGCAAATTGAAAAATGGAAAAGACGATCTTTCGGTGAAGAAAAAAATTCTGGGAGAGGTTCGTTTTGGAAATTCCGTTTCTAACGGGGGTAAGAAAGTGTACGTTTGGTACTTTTTTTGTTCCTATAATAATTAAAAAGTGTAAATTTTGGTTATTCTTATATTTCTTGAAATAATGGTTCATATACTTGATATTTTAAATAAAGGATCACCTAGCACAATAAAAACACAGTTTTTGGAAAATTAAGAGGAAAAGGGGGCAAATGGTTATTTTTACCTGTCTAACTATTAAACTAAAAGCCCCAAAAATAACACCCAAGAGAAGTACATATTTTAAAATTTAAAATTTTAGAACGGGGAACGAAATAGCAAACTTTTTTACTCCATATTTTTTCTCTCTATATGTTTTTTCACTCAAACTTATTTTTATTTCAATTTATTTATTCACTGAAATATTTATTCACTCAAAATACAAAATTCCGATATAAGGGCTCGACAATTATTCAAATTTTATTAAACGTGCTCAAGTAAATAAAACAAAGACTACGTAGGGGAATTTTCTTAAAATCGGTAGAGTAATTCTGATCCTTCTATTATCCGGTATTCAATACAACCGGTAACGAAGTACCGGGATTGTAAGCTAGTGTTTTATGAAGGAAAGATTTCTCAGAATGTAAAAATGTTTCAAAAAAAAATATGTCAATGCAAATAATCTAAATTTTTCTTCAGGAATTTTCTTAGAATTTTGGACTTTATTTTCGACAAAATTTAAAAAAAAAATGTTATACCCTCCACTCTAGTGATAGACGGTATATATAAGCTTGTCATTTCGTTTGTAACACCTCGAAATATTGGCCTAGGACCCCATATGAATATATATACTATTCATAATCCTGGATCGATATTAAGACGATCTAACGACGTCCGTCCGGACATTATTATCTGGTCATGTTGATATTGAATGTTGAACATCCCTTAAAAAAGTTTTAAAAACATTGGTATGACACAAAAAAATATTTTACAACGTATTTTTGTCACTCAAAAATATTTTTACACTAAAAATAAAAAAAACTCACTCAAAAAAATTTACACTCAAAATATATTAGTAATTTTTACGAAAATTATTAAAAAACAAGTAAGAAAATTATAGTCGGTCAAGACCGACCATATAATACCCTACACCAGTGTTTCCCGGAAAAAGGGTACCAAGTCCAAACTCTATCATTTGTGAAGTCTTTAATAAGTGTAGAAAACACTCACATTTGGTATGTTTTGTGTGAAATTGGCTTATGTTTTTTGCAAATAAACCACTTTTAGTAATATCGGACGAAATAGGGCCTAAGTTCAAAAATGATCCGATTACAATCAGATTTTTAGGTTATTAAAGCACGCGTTAAACACACACAAACAAAATTTTAATCAAATGTTGTCTATTTTCATCAAATTTTATAGATTTATGTGAATATCGGGAGGGTGGTTTGTATGGGGGCTACATGAAGAACTGGTCCGATTCCTTCGAAATTCGGAACGGTGATTTGTGAATACAAAAAACGTTCACCTGCCAAATTTTGAAAGGATATCTATTAAAATACGGTTGTTAGGAGCATTTGACCCAAATTTAAAGGGGACGTTTGTATGGGGACTAGGTCAACACATGGACCGATTTTTTTCAATTTCAATAGCGTCCGTCCTTGGGTCAAAAGACGCTTAAGTTTCAAATTTGAGACAAATCGGTTAAAAAGTGCGACGCGCACAACGTTTACATGGACAGACAGACAGACGGACGGACAGACATCGCTAAATCGACTCAACAAGTGATTCTGAGTCGATCGGTATACTTGAAAGTGGGTCTATGACCAATATTTCGGGTAGTTACAAACATCAGCACAAACTCATTATACCCTGTACCACAGAGTGGTGTAGGGTATAATAAGTTTTTTACTCAAAATAAAATATTTCTTATCAAAATTTTTAAATTGTATTACATGTTAGAAAATTGTTCTATCATTAAAAAAGAGCATTGTATTTTTTATTTTTTGTAATGTAGTCTCACCTCCATAAAAATTTAAGTATAAATCGGTAAAAAAAAGTGTACTTTTGATATTTATATTGGTCCTGGAAGTTGAAATTTTAAACGTAGGAATATCTAGACCGAATTTACATAAGGCAATTTTAGTTGCGGCAATTTTGATTTTCTAGTGTATCAGAGAGAGAGGAAAGAATCTTAGATCTCTCTCTGATACACGATAAAATCAGAATTGCCGCAATTAAAATTGCCTAATGTAAATACGGTCCTAGCGGGAAAAACCTTTTAAAATAGTACCTTTTGGAAAATTCTGAAAAAGTACTTATTTGAAATTTCAATATAAGGGGATAAAAGGTTTGAGGTTTGAAAAAAATCAGAATATAATGTTCTGCCCATTATATTCTGAATTTTTTCAAACCTCAAACCTTTTATCCCCTTAAATGTGTAAAAATGTGAAAAAGGTTTTTTCGGAACTTTTTTTATTTTCCTAAATAATGGTCCCAGACAGGCACGTACGCAGGGGGGGTGCCCTGGGGGCCCGGGCCCCCCCCCAAAATGACTTGGCCACATAAAAATTTTAAGACATTGCACTAAAAAATATACGTTTGTTAACAAAAAAGGCTGAGTATTATTATTTTTATTTATCTCTAATCTAATGAAGGGTTTTTTATGAAAATTTCAAAATACTGAAAAAATACAATAAAAATTTTTGATTGAAAAAAATTTAAAAAATTCGTAAACTTTTACGGTAGTGAATAGGACACCTCAAAAATGTAATTGCGACTGACCATAAGTGATGCATCATAAATATTATTCCATTAGCTTTAATCTCGACTGCCACATTTGACTAAATTTGTGATATAGAAAAATTTACCATCGAAAATTTTCTATAGAAAAATTTACTTTCGAAAATTTTCTATAGAAAAATTTACTTTTAAAATTTTTTTATCGAACAATTTACTATCGAAAAGTTTCTATAGAAAAATTTACTATCAAAAATTTTCGATTGTAAGTTTTGCTGGAAAAATTTCGATATTTAAGAATATATTTTATGTTTAGATAACTAAATGATAACTTCAAAAATATAATTTGAAATGGTACAGTTTTGGTGAAAACGGATATTTTTTACGAAATTTTTCAAAGGGTTTGAGATTTTTTTTTGGAAAATAATGTTTTAAAACATATGCTGTAAAAATTGTGTCCTCTACACTAATTCTGGAATCTGGAACTTTTTTACACAAAAAATTAATCAAAGTGTTAGATTTTTTTTTTAATATCAAAATAAAAAATTTTTAACGACAAAAAATATAGTGAATTTAAAAAATTTTCTTTACAAAAATGTCTCAGAATCTGTAAATTTTCACATTCAACACATGGATAAGAGAGTTTTTAAGATTATAATAATTTTTTCAGACTTTCTATACGAAAAATATTAATGAATCAAAGAATTTGTCTATACAAAAAACGTCTTTAATCTGAGTTTTTTCGTTACGAAAAATGTCTCAGAATCGAAAAAATCTATAGGAAAAATGTATCAGAATCTGTGAATTTTTCTATACAAATTTGAGATATTTTTCTTAGCAAGAAATTTTTCTGTACGAAAAATTTGTTAAAATCTGAGAATTCTTCTATGCAAAAATGTTTTAGGATCTTAGAAATTTTCTATACAAATCTGAGATTTTTCGTATAGAAAAATTCACCATACGAAAAATGTCTCAAAATCTGAGAATTTTTCAATACGAAAAATGTTTCCGAATCAGAGAATTTTTCAATACGAAAAATGTCTCAGAGAATATCAGAATTTTTTAATACGAAAAATGTCTCAGAGTCTGAAATTTTTATAATAAAAAGTGAGAGAAAAATCTGAGAATTTTTCAATACGAAAAATGTTTCCAAATCTGAGAATTTTTCAATACGAAAAATGTCTCAGAGAATATCGGAATTTTTCAATACGAAAAATGTCTCAGAGTCTGAAAATTTTATAATAAAAAGTGTCTTCAAAGCTTTGAACTTTTTCTATACGATAAATGTCTACGAATCTGGGAGGTTTTCTGTACGAAAAATTACCCAGAATTTTTCTGTAAGAAAAATGTTGGAAAAATTGAGAATTTTTCTATAAGCAAAATGTCTCAAAATCAAACAACTTTTTCTTAGAACTTGAGAGTTTTTCTATACGAAAAATCTGAGAATTTTTCTACACGAAAAATTTCTCAGAGTTTAAGAGTTTTTCTGTTCAAAAAATGTCTATGCAAAAAATTTAAATCGTTATAATAGTAAAAATCTTTCTATGGTTAAAATATCTTGGAATTCTATTTTTTTATTTAAAAACTAAACAAATTGCCGGCAATGTAAGGAGTCATGCTATCAAAAAATTTCTCAAAATCTTGGATTTTATTACGATAATTCGTATCTTAGAATCGGAGAATTTTCTATACCAAAAATGCTCTTAGAAGTTAAGAAAAATATATGAACAATTGAAAAATGTGTCAAACAGTTTTAATTTTTTAAGCGTAAAGTATATTTGAAAAGTTTTAAAGAAAAGTTGCATAAATTTTCACTTTTTTAAAAAAAATAATTCGACTCCTTTTTACCATAAGTTTTAAATATATGTTTTGTTTTCTAAAAATTCAAAAAAAATTAGGCTCAAAAACATTGAGGCGAAAAAACGAAATTAAAAAAAAAATTTTGGCCCCCCCCCAAAATAAATTCCTGCGTACGTGCCTGGTCCCAGAAGTTAAAATTTGGAATGTAAGAATCTCTAGGGCAAAGGACATTCTAAGAATGTACATTTTCAAAAATTCTGAAAAAATTACTTTTCGGAAATTCCGATTCAAATTGGTAAAAGGGACAAAAATATATTTTGGTACTTTTTATATTTCCTAATATAATGGATCTAGTAGTTTGATATTAGAAAAGTAGAATCCTTAAGCGGAAACTACTAAGGCTAGAGACTTGAAATTTGAAATATAGATTCACCTAAGGCTGAGGTTTTAAAAATTCGAAATCTAAGGGGTTAAAAATGGGTAAACAAGTTTACTTTGGCACTTTTATATTTTCTGTATAATAATCCAAGAAGTTAAAATTTGCAATAAAGAAAGCTCTGGGAAAATAACATTTTAAAAAAGAACCTTTTGGAAAATTCTGAAAAACTTTTTGGAAATTCCGTTAGAAGTGGGTAAAAAGCGGCAAAATAGCGTACCTTTGTACTTTTTATGTTTAATGAAACAGTGGTCCTAAAAGTTTGAAAAAATTTAGATTCAAAATAGAAAAAAATGTGGAAAAAGTGTTATGTAGTACTTTTCATATTTTCTGATAATAGTTCTAGAGGTAGAAGCTTGGAATGGAAGAATTTCTAGCGGATAATGACACTCAGGAAAAGTACCGGTTAAAAAATTCTAAAAAAAACACTTTACGGAAATTCCGATTCTAAGGGGTAAAATTGGCAAAAAAAATGTATTTGGTACTTTTTATTTTTATATATTGAATTTTTAACATATAACTACAAATCACATACTAAATTAACCTAACCGAGACGGGTGACAATGACCATTGTATCGTTGTAGTTAAACAGACCTAAGCCTCTGGTGGTAATCGAACCCACGATCCCCAGGCAACAAGTCTACCCGAGCGCCCTGGTATTTTTTATATTTCGTAAAATAATGGTTCTAGAAGTTTAAAATTTGAAATGTAGGAAAAACATTCTGATAAAAGTACTTTTTTGGAATTATAAAAAGTACTTTTTGGAATTCCGAGTGGAAAATGTTTTAAAAAAAATATTAACAAATCACAAAATCCAAACTACTGAAGCTAGAGACCTCAAAATATTTATATCCATTAAGGCTAGCTTTTGAAAATTCGGACTCTAAGGGGGTAAAAATGGGTAGAAGCTGTAAAATGGTACTTTTTATTTTTTCTAAATAATTGTCCTAAAAGTAGGAATGTCTAGCGGAAAAAAATCATTCTAGAAAATTAATTATGGAAAATTTTAGTATTTTTTGAAAATTTTGAATTTAAGGAAGTAAAAGTTGCAAAATAGTTTACTTTGCAACTTTTTATAATTACTGAAATAATGTAAAATTATGAAAAAATTCAGATTCTAAGGGGCTAAAAATGGATAAAAAAAGTGTAAGTAAGTACTTTTAAATTATCCTGAACAATGGTGCCAGAAGTTGAAATTTGGAATGTAGGAATTTCTAGCGAATAAGACAATCGGAGAAAGTACCTTTTGGATAATTCTAAAAAAAGTACTTTTTTGGAAATTTCGATTCTAAGAAGATGAAAAACAAAATTTATTTTGGTACTTTTTAAGTTTCCTGAAATAATGGTTCTTTAAATTTGGAATGTACGAATCTCTAGCGTAAAAAGACATTCTGAAAAAGTACCTTTTGGAAAATTCGGAAAGAGTTTTTTTTTTTGGAAGTTCCGATTCTAAGAGTTAAAAATTGTACTTATGTTATTTTTGTATATTCTGGAATAATGGTCCTAAAAACTTAAAATTTTAAATGTAGGATCCTCCAAAGAAAAAAGACATTCAGTAAAAGTACCCCTTTTTGGTTAATTCGATTTAAGTGTGGCAAATGGGTAAAAATAAACCACTGGTATGTTTTCTATATCCTTCAGCAGAATTAACATCCAAGAGGACATACACACTTTGTATCACTAACAATAAGAGGAAGGTACACAAATGTGGATTCCAAATTTTAACTCAGTAGTATTTTAGTGTTAGAGTCCCAAGAGAGTTTCTTTGATTTTACAACGCAAATATCTAGAGAACAGTATGTATTAAAATCTGGAGAAAAAACTCTATAAATTCTAGTATATGCTTTTTAACGGGAGGATTTTTATGTTGAACACTGTAGTCCTTGATTCAAATTTTTATTGAGAAATCCAAAAAATGAGCACAGAAGCTTTTTTATGAATATCAAGTAGCTTAGCAATTTATTCTTTTAATAATTACAAAATAACATTTTTAATTTATTAGTATTATTAAATTGTGAAATATTTAAATGTCATTACAAATTTAAGTATTACGCAAATCTTTAAAATACGCTAAGTAAACTTGTATAGTTTTATGCAAAAATTAAAAAAACATCATAAATCTTTTACACTTTTTTTAAATGACTAAGGCTAGTACGCTACAATAAGAAATATGTCTTTTTGTTTAACAATTAAAAAATAATAATTATTAAAACCTTTAAAAAACATTTTTATTGTTTAATAATGAATTTCAAGTATAAATGAATTATTACTTTTTTTAAATTTTATATATTTAATTATACAAAATTTATTAAAACCAAAACCCTAAACTATTTTAAATACCATATCATGATATAAATATATGTAAGTAATTGCTACGCAATAGATCAAAAAAAGACCAACAACCATGTAAAGTTATGTCATCTCATATGGGAGTCATGCCATCACAAATGCACTTGAAAGGTTAAATAAGCGTAACGAATATAAAAAAAAAATAATTTTAAAAAATTAGCTTAGGGCGAAATATTAATTTTATTGAGATTTTTTTTAAAAGCCTTTTAAATAAAAAACATTAACATTTAAATTGTTGCTAATTATTATAACAAATAAAATAACTGCACACAAAATTATACCTCTGTAAATTAATCTTTAAAATTACTGTAATCTCAATTCAACAGATATTGGACAGAGTTTTCTGTCAAAATACAGACTTAAAGAAAATACTTTGTATATTGTTGTGACGAAAAAATAAAGTTTTAATCTGTTATATTACTTTTAACTTTGTAATCTTTATTTTACTGATAATTAACAGAGTTTTCTGCTAAA
Source organism: Pegoplata infirma (assembly GCA_963921195.1). NCBI lineage: Eukaryota > Metazoa > Arthropoda > Insecta > Diptera > Anthomyiidae > Pegoplata > Pegoplata infirma. The sequence goes on along the minus strand of OY992540.1, from coordinate 55,111,521 downwards.
ATACGGATTTAAGCATATTACTTTGTATTTTTTTGTAACAAAATACTAAGATTTATCTGTATTTTTACTTATTACTAAGGATGAGATTTTTTTTTCGCTCTACCTTGCTTAGTTTTTGAGATCCGTGATTTTAGGGGACCACTGGGGTTTTGAGAATTAAAAAACATCAAAAATATTACTCGGAGAGCTTTTGGTTATTTCGCGGTCTTGTTCTACGTGTTGTGTCGGCAATATTTACCGAGATATGAGCATTTTAAAATTTCCGGGAATGCTAACTTTTTTGGATCCAAAGATAGGAGTTATTAGGGTCCACACATGTAAAGAGGACCGGCGATACTATGGCCTCCATTTTTAACCAAATTTTGTTTAAAATTGCTAATGCGCTAAATGAACTTTACAAGATATTTTTGCTAACATGCTAATCTCTACTAAAAATTTACTAAAGGTTAGCTTACTAGCATTAGCCAAAAAAATTTTGTAAATCTACTAATGTAATGACCTCTCCACGACGCACCATTAGAGTAGAAATGATTTTAAGATTGAAAAACTACAATAAAACTTTTTCAAAAAAATTTTAAAAAATTGTTCTAATCGTTATTCACTATCCTACTGAGCAAAAAATTTTAGAATCGATAGAAGATTTCCACAAAAAAAATGTCAAAAACATCAGAGTGCATACATTACCAAAAATTAGATTTTAGTTTTAATACTTAAAAATTTCATACGAGCAGTTTTAAATAGTTTGTAAGATATTATTTTCAAAAGTACGTAAATAAAAAATTTCGATTTTGGACCATTTTTTAAGAAGTTATGAGTAAATGTAATTTGAGTAAAGGAACAAACTACCATTTTTTGATAATTTGTTATGTTTTAAATGGGTCATCAATAAATCTGAAAATTTACCATGAGGATGTTTTTGAAACTTACTAAAAACTGTAGAGTTTGCAAAACGATTAAAATCGTAATCGTAATCGCGATTAATCGCACCAATTAATCGTAATCGTAATCGACAAAAAAATCATGCGATTACGATTAATAATTTTCTATGAAATAAACAGTTTTTAAAACGAATTTAAATCAGTTCCAACATTTTTTGAACCCATTTTGAAGTTTCTATTTAAAATTATTTTTCAAAAAACCTAAATTACTGTAAAAAACTATTACTTTCGGAACAATTTCAAACAATAATCATTTATTCTGGAATATTAAGTAGAATCTATTGCAGGATAATATGATGCGTTCTGGTACCGATTATTTGAAACGGAAAATTTGTATGGGTTGGCCATGATTCATTTAACTTGTTTGCGATTTTTCTTTCCTTTTCTTGTAAAAGTCATTCAAATTTAAATTCTTTTAAATTCGGATATGAGTATGTTTTAAAGAGGTTTGTTTTTAAAATTTACTCAAGAGGCTTTGGTCGATTTTGTCCGAAAAATTTAAACATGAAATTTAAAAAAAAAAAAAAAATTTTTCATACTATGACCACTGGTTGCCGACTAAAGATGCACTGTAAATTTTTTCATAAATTTCCTCGCCATTATCTCCTTCACTGGCCATCGGCAGGTATTCCGACACGACCCCAAAGAAAATTTGATGAACTGGAAGCAGCTTTTTGAAAGGAATCACGAGCCAAAGAGTGAATTCAAACCAGTCACAGGTTAGAGTACTCTTTAGTAGCACAGACAAAGAACTATTAAGTAAGACGCAGTAAAATCATGTATCCTTTCAGTGCTGATTGAAGCACTCTTTGCAGAGTTAATTTAAGCGCAAAGAAGATGTAAGAAAATCTAGTATTTTTCTCAAAAAATCTTTTTGATGTTAAAGATGTCAAAAATTAAAGTATGTGTAAAATTTTATCAAAAAGAATTTTAATGAAACTTTTTAAAAAAATTTCTTAACTAAAAACTCTCACGGGTGCTCGAGTGTTCCTTCGATGCGCAATGCTTTTTGCCGATGCGCAAAATCTCGAATTATTTTTAGTGGGAAAGTTCGAAAGTTTTTAGTTTTATTTCTTAAAAACAATAATTTTTGTATTTTCGTACTTTCTAAAATGTAAATTTCAAAAGATTTTTTTAAAGCTATTGCAACTCAAATTATTTAAAAAATTCGATTAATCGTAATCGCGATTAACGGCAAATTTTTTAATCGTAATCGCGATTATGAAATATCACGATTATTTGCAAACTCTAAAAAACTGTAAAAAAATTAAGAATACATATCGTCGAACTATATTCAATAAATGCCAACTCGAAAAAGCTTACTGTTCAGGAGAGCTAAAAAACTAGTTATTTCGCATATTATTGCAAAAATAAACAATGTACCTTCCACAAGATGGTTTAAATATTCTAAACAATGTTTACCTATGCAAAAATTTTCATATTTTGCACTTGTTCGCGTATTTTTCAGAGAAGGCATTTATTACTACATCAAAAAACAAATATTTTTTTAGAGTTGGCATATTTTGTCGGAAAATAAAAAAAATAAATTTTTTTTGAAAATTTTTACATTTTTTTTTTTTGGTTTTTGTTTTCCTTAATACGGTAATTGCAAAAACTGAACAAAAAATTAAAAATCTTTGCATATTTTTAAAAGTTACTAGCTCCGAAAGCCTTTTAATCTCAGGGTGGTCAACTTTGGCACTCTGTAACTCACGCTGTATTGCAATAGGGTCACTCCAAACTAGCTATTTTGAAAGCTTATATCATTGACTTTATTTGCCCCATTCATTATGTTTCAATCTGATAAATAGTTTGAAAGTTACATAAATATAAGCAATTTTTTTTTTTTTTTTCAAACACTATTTACCGATATTTTCAAAATAGCAATATCTCGAGAACCAGCCATTAGATATCAAAATCATTACAAGATTCGTGTTTAGCATGGCAAATGCAATAAGATATGTGGTCTAATTTTTTTTTTTAATTTTTTGAAAAATTTTTGGAAATTTACAATGGGAGTTGGCATTTATTTCCACCAAAAAAATATGTACTTTGAGTTAGCAGAATAACAAAAATGGATGTAAAACGACAACAAATTATTTTTTTGCTCTGAAATTTTTATGGCAGATAGGTATTACATAGGGGAGCTATTTGCCATCGGAAACTCATTTCCGTCAAATTTGAGTTGGCATATTTTGAATATAGATTCACGATATATAAAGGCCGAATAAATACATTTTATTTTTATGTACCTTTTGGTACTAAAAATAAAAAAACAGCATTTAAAATTAAGAATATATTTTTAAAAGTGCCCAATTTGATACGGAATGCCTCATATATTCATGATCCTCAATCGATTTTAAGTCGACCTACCGATGCCCGTCCGTCCGTCCGTCTGTTGAAAACACTCTAACTTTTGAAAGACTTTATTGAGGCTGCTGAAGTTTGACATATATGTTGGTCATTTATCTGGTCAGGTTAGTATTGCAATTCAGTGAAATCGGTGCAGTAGACTGTGGGCCAGCATTCCTGAATTTTGGCCATTTATAGTACGCTGAACCTATATGTCAAAAAAGTATTACATATGGACAAAGGATCGCTGATCACGATTCTGAAAAAAAAAATCTAAATGGCGGATCCAAAATGGCGGACACGATTTTTTTATTCTTTGCTTATTGTATTTAATATTATCATTGTCGATGTATTTGGGGTCGTTAATAATGAATATGAGTTCAGACTTTTAAAATTTAAAAGGCGGATCCATAATGGCGACAAATTAAAATTTTATATTTTTTATTTGTTGTCTGTTTGGGCCAAAAACTTCGTTTCAATGGTTTTTTTGTTAAAACTGATTTTGGAATTAAAGATTTTAAATTTAAAATGGCCAATCAAATATGGCGGATATGCTTTTGTCATTCTTAGCTTATTGTACTTAAATTAATCATTTTCGATTTATTTAGCTCAGATTTTTTAAATTCAAAATGGAGACAAATAAAATAAAAAAACAGCATTTAAAATTAAGAATATATTTTTAAAAGTGCCCAATTTGATACGGAATGCCTCATATATTCATGATCCTCAATCGATTTTAAGTCGACCTACCGATGCCCGTCCGTCCGTCCGTCTGTTGAAAACACTCTAACTTTTGAAAGACTTTATTGAGGCTGCTGAAGTTTGACATATATGTTGGTCATTTATCTGGTCAGGTTAGTATTGCAATTCAGTGAAATCGGTGCAGTAGACTGTGGGCCAGCATTCCTGAATTTTGGCCATTTATAGTACGCTGAACCTATATGTCAAAAAAGTATTACATATGGACAAAGGATCGCTGATCACGATTCTGAAAAAAAAAATCTAAATGGCGGATCCAAAATGGCGGACACGATTTTTTTATTCTTTGCTTATTGTATTTAATATTATCATTGTCGATGTATTTGGGGTCGTTAATAATGAATATGAGTTCAGACTTTTAAAATTTAAAAGGCGGATCCATAATGGCGACAAATTAAAATTTTATATTTTTTATTTGTTGTCTGTTTGGGCCAAAAACTTCGTTTCAATGGTTTTTTTGTTAAAACTGATTTTGGAATTAAAGATTTTAAATTTAAAATGGCCAATCAAATATGGCGGATATGCTTTTGTCATTCTTAGCTTATTGTACTTAAATTAATCATTTTCGATTTATTTAGCTCAGATTTTTTAAATTCAAAATGGAGACAAATAAAATATTAAGTTTTTTCTATGTTGACTGTTTTAGACAAAACCTTTGATTTGAACGGTTTTTCGGATATTAAATCTGTAGTTAACACGATGCACTCTGTAGTTAACACGATGCACTCCAAAATAAAAAAGCTATACCCCTCAAGTTTGGCATAAATATATCTTATGCTTCTAGGCAGGTTAAGTTCGGAAATGGGCCAAATCAGACCAGGAGGAAAAGTTCCCCCTTGAAGAACTTAACCAACCTCTTAAAAATGCTAATTTTTTACATTTTTTTTTTTTTAATTTTTTTACATGTTGGAGGGTATAATAGATTCGGCACAGCCGAATTTACACTCTCACTTGTTCTTTTATCAGAAGACTTTAATAAAATATTTCCATTTTAAATGCGTCAACAAGTTCATATATTCAGTGGCACATTTAAGAGAAAACTTTTTTATCTCTAATTAGAATTAATGTGCAAACAATTTCATAAAAAAAATGTAAAATGCTATCGCCAAAATGTGCCCGCTTAAATGCGTTCCCAGCTTTAATGTTTAACACTAGAGATGAACGCTGAATTATGCGTGATCAAAAGTGAGAATGATTAAAAACGTTTGTTTGTGAGTGATAAGTGAGTGAGCCATTTTTGCGTGAGTGAGTCGTAGTGAGTGGCAATGTTTTGCGTGAGTCAAAATTATTTAATTGTATTGTTTGAGTTTTATTTAAAGTTCTTACATTTTTTAAAATTATGTTTTTTTTTGCGTGAGTCAAAATTCACTCACGTGCCCATCTCTAATTATTACGCCAATGTTGTCAAAGTGTGAAATTTTTTTATTAGAAATCAAAAGAAAAAAATATAAAAAAAAAATTTTAAGTTCCATTTTAGGGCATTTCTAAACGCAATATTTTGGTTTATCAAAAGTTTATGAACGGTCACACAGGGTCGCAAAAATGTGAATAGAATACATCCACAGAAAAAAATTTGGAGGAAACAAATTTGAGTAATCACTTGTTTAAATTTAAAAACAAAAATTGAGTAATTTTTTTAATTGACGCAATTAAAAATTTACTAAAAATTTAAAAAAAATTTAAGTAAATAATTTAATAAAAATTTAATAGTTTTTTTAATTTTTTTTTAAACTCTCATAGTGTTTTGAATTCTCGTTTAGTTTATAGTTTTTTGTGTATGCCCAACAAAAAAAGTGCGGAGTACTTCTATTTGGAGTGCTTTAAAACTATAACAAATGTAATGAAATACAACAAATAGTATAACAAAAAACACAAGAAAAAAACACAAACAGTTTTTTCTACTCCATAAAAAGTTGTTATTCAGCACTTAACTCATTACCTTCCGCAACACTCCCATACAAAAGTAAGTAGATATTCAGTAGATAAGAAGTAATCCGAGCTTTCAAACAACTTCCAACTACTTCCACGGAGTAGTTCTTATCTACTGAATATCTACTTACATTTGTATGGAGGTGTCGCGATAGGCAATGAGTTAAGTGCTGAATATCTATGTATTCTGGAGTAGAAAAAACTGTTTGTGTGTTTTTGTCTTGTGTTTTTTGTTGTATTTCATTACATTTGTTATAGTTTTAAGGCACTCCACTGAGAAGTGGTAATGACTTTTTTGCAGGGTGTATATGAAAGTTTGTAATCGTCTTTAAAAAATTTCCTATGTTTTTAAGACGTAAATATATTTGGTAAAGTTTGAATAAACAAGCTTTTTGTTTTTTTTTTTTTTTTGTAAAAACATTTAAAACTTTTTAAACTTTAAAAAAAAAAAAAATAGATAAATTTTGAGCAAATTTTTAATTGTGTCAATTAAAAATTTACTCAAATTTTTTTCAAAGATTTAATAAATTTTTATTAAAAATTTACTCAATACTATTAAATCGTTTATTGGTGCAAAATTAAATAATTTTTTACTCAATAGTATTAAAAATTTACTCAAATATTTTTTTTTTTTTATTTTTTTCTGTGTTGTTAGAGACTGATTGTAATTCGAGGTTTGTCAATATCGTTTGGACTTTTTAAAAAAAAAAGAGGATTTCAACAAAAGTATGAATTTCCATAATTTACTGAAAAAAATATATACTTATAGCTTACTTTTTGTCAGTTTATCTCATGTGTTGGATAAACAGGTATGACAAAAATATTTTTACACTAAAAAAAATTACACTCAAAAAAAAATTTTACACTTAAAAAAATTGGTAATTTTTTTTTTTACAAAAATTACTAAAACCAAGTTTTTACTCAACATAAAAAGAACATTTCTAATGAAATCGTAAAGGGGATTCATGGATTTGGCCTAGTCGAATTTACACTCAAAATTTACACTCAAATTCAACTAAAAAAACACTTACTTATATTTCACTTGAAACAACCCACTTTTTTAGTAATTTTTAAACGTTTATAAATGACTAGACATTCCGTTAAAACAGATGATATTTCAGGTATTTTAACAGTTTACAATTTTTTATTTTGTGCAGCAAAAATATTTTTTTTAATAACAAACTACAAAAAGCGTACTTCTGCAAAATTATACGGTATAATCAGTCAAGAATAATTTAACTGACAAAAATATTTTTCCGTAAATTTTGTAGTTTATTGTTTTAACAACTGTATAAATCATTCAATATCTTAGTTTGTTTGAAAAACAAACGATAAAACGTTTAAAACAACTTTAACTAAAATAACCGTAAATAGTTACTGTACAACTTTTCTGGGTGTAGTTTCTAAGTGGGTATTTTAAAACTTGCGGGATGGTTTCAACCCAAAATTTTGATTTTCTTTAAATTTGCATGCATTTTTGTGTTTCATCAGTATAGTCTTATTTTTAGGCAATTAATATTGTGTCATCCTGCACCTTATTCACTCATAGTGGATATGCTAAATTAGACACAAAAAATGTGTCTTTGTTCTAGTTTTTATTTTTTGTTTTGTTTTAATCAATAGGAGAGTAAACCCTTAAGGGAAATAAACATTTAAAAATAAATTTGTTATTTCCGTAGTATTTAAAAACTTAAATGCAGACAATAAGACATTAAAATTGTCTTGCTTATAAAAATCAATCACCCTTAAAGAAATCTACAATTCAATTTGATTGTTTAAAACAATGTAATGATATTTAAAATGCAATCAATAGCAAAAAAAAAAATATATGTATCAGTTAATATGTCATCAATGAGGTAATTGAACGCTAAATTAAACATTAAAAATCAAAGAACCATAAAGTCTAAGAGACACGCCTACTATTTTTCCAAAAGACTTTAAATCGTAAATACAAATTTCAATTTCCCATATATAAATACGAAAGAAAATTAATAATTTGAAAATAGTATTAAACGGAAAATTAAAGCAAACGGTTAAAAATTCAAAATTCAAAAATAAAATCAAATCGGAGCGGATATAAAAATGCGTAAACCTTGTATAAAATCCATAACTTTAATAACATTAATAATATGTGCCGATATATGTCGATCAGTGCCGTTACAAAAATCCTCCTCATCCTTACAAGCTAAAATTAATCCTTATTATATAAAAGCTATGGCTGCTTATAAAAAACTTGAACCGAAATTACCACGCAAAGAATTACGGGCTTTAACTACCATCGGTATTTTAAATGGTGCTAAACAAGCTGAACAACAAATGGAAAAAAATTTAATTGAAGTTGTTAAAGATCTTTTGCTAAATACAAATATGAGTGACGATAGCAATGTTTTACCGAAAATTGAAAAAATCGAAATTCAAATAAAAAGAGATCAAAAAGCCTTAGAAATATTAACAAAAGCTCTTGATATGGCCATGAATACAAAAGATTCAAAAACATTTAAAAAAGAAATGCAAATTATATTAGAAAAACTTAAAGAAAAGGATGTGTCGTCGTCATCGTCGGCGGCGATAAAAAATAGTGATAGTGATGTGGGTCAAAGAGTTGCCATGTTGAGAAAACATATTCTACAACAAGTGGATATGATGAAAAATGTTGTTGATGATAAAATCGATGATACTTTAGATTATCTAATAGAACATGCGGATGCCGATGGTGTTTTGGCTAAGGCTAGTAATAAAATTGTGAGAAAGAGACAGGTGGAAGATGAAGAAGAACCTGCCAGAATAAAGCAAATTAAATCTATATTAACTGAGGTGATTGTTTAAAGTGATTAATTAAAGTGATTTTTTTATTATTTACGGAAGTTAAACAGAAAAAGTTTAAAAGAAAATGTAAAATAATAAAATTGAAGTAATTGATAGTTTTTAAAATATTTAAAGACAAAAACTAAAATTTCAAATATTAAATATTAAATGATCTTTCATTAGAACTGGCACTCTTTTAGTTAAAATTTATGTGAATTACTATACAAAAAACAAAAGACTTAAACCACAAATGGGAGAATGGAGTAAAGTTAATGTTTTTAAAATATTTAAAAACAAAAACTTAAATTTCAAATATTAAATGATCTTTCATTAGAACTGCCACCCCTTTAGTTAACAATTACACTGTGCAACAAATTTTGGGTCATCGCATTGAGCCTCAATGCCTTCAACGCCATATGAAAGTAGACCATCAAGTGGACAAAATCACCAAAGGGTTTTGCAAAGTCAGTTCGGATTTCTTTTTTATAGCCCACTGAAGTTTTCATTTTTTTGTCAAAGGCGTTTGGAAAACGCAAAAAATACTACAATAAAAACACATCTGAGCTTCAAAATATGATTTGATGTCTGCAGTGAAATTTTATGGCGGTTCTTTTCTTAGAACATTTTAACCATCTAACTGTCATTATAAGGGGTCATTTTATTCCTTTTTCAAAAACTAAACACAGAAGTCTAATATAACGTCCATTGAGAGGGTTAAACTGTTCTACAAATATTTTCCTCATAAAATTTCACTAGGGGTTGTCAAATGATCAAAGTTTGTGCGACATGCGCAAAGTGCTTAAAAAGGATCAAGTATAAATAATCAATGTTTGTTATTTTTTTTACCAAAGCAGTGTTAAAAAATATCGACAAAAAACAGTGCAAATATACTTTTGAGCTTAAAATGATGTTCTGATGTGTTTTATAAAATTTTATGATTTTTCTTTTCTTTGACCAAATTAACCCTCTAGCTCCCGTTTTAAAGGGTCATTTTGTCCTTTTTCAAAATAAATACAAAAAAGTCTATAAAAAAGGCAGTTAGAGGGCTAAAATGTTTTACAAATATTTTCTGGATCAAATTTTACCAGGGCACATCTAAGACAGAAAGTTCGTCTAGCATATAGAAAATGCTTAAAAATTTTAAAGTTTTCAAATTTTTTATACCCTCCAACCACAGTATGGGGGTATACTCACTTTGTCATTCCGTGTGTAACATATCGAAATATCGGTCGAGGACCCCACAAAGTATATATAATATTGATCCATGATAGAATCTAAGACATTCTAGCGATGTCCGTCCGTTCGTCCGTCCGTCTGTAGAACTAACGATGCAGTCCAAACCAAAAGAACTAGGCCCCTGAAATTGGGCAAGAATATATCTTATGTTACTGGTAAAGTTAAGTTCGAAGATGGGCAAAATCGGACAAGGGGGAAAAAGTTCCCCCTTGAAGAACTAAAACGACCCCTGAAAAATACGATATTTTTACGAGTTTTTTTAAAGTTTTGTTCAAAAAATGTAACATTTGTATGCCATATTATGTTCAGAGACTTGCGCTTGGACCAAGGGGGTTAGGAAATTCGATTTTTTTCAGGCCGCCCCCTTTGGGGCATGGTTATAGAAATTAATTAAAAATAACGATAAAAATTTATTATTTAAGCGTAAATATCATAAACAAATTATTTGTAAACATATAAAGTGGGGGTACAGGTGCCCCCCACCAACTCCACCGACTCCCCCCCACCAAAAAAAAAGACGCCCCTGCGTTTTTTTTTTTTTTAATTTTAAACGTGTTGGAGGGTATAAAACATTCGGCACAGCCGAATTTAATACTCTTACTTGTTTTATTTTTTTTTGTCCGAAATATAAAAAAAAAAACAAGTAAAAATGTTAAATTCGACTTTGTCGAATGTATTGATACCCTCCACAATGCCCTTTTTAAGTTAGCATATTTACTTGCTGTTACCCTAAGTAGTTTGGTATTGCATTTGAGCGAAATCAATTCAGCGGTTCAAAAGTTATGAACAAAAATATCAGAACACCTCGAAAATTGTGGTACATTCAACATAACCTAAAAACACAAAATGCTTTAATTTGGCTGCTAGTTGACACATGTGAACAGAATTGATCACCGAATGGTATTTAAGCAAGTACGAACATACTTTTTACAAAAAAAAAACATTTTCGTCGAAATTTTTTTTTACCAAAAAAATTTTTTCGCGGATTTTTTAAAAGCAAAATTTTTTTTTTGCTTTTTTTTTTTTTTGTAAATAATCGTTTTTACACATTCAACAAAGTCGAATTTGACCTTTTTACTTGTTTTTTTTTTATATTTCGGCCAAAAAAAAAATTTGAATACTTTAAAATTTTTAAGCTTTTTCTATATGCTGGACGAACTTTCTGTCTTAGATGTGCCCTAGTAAAATTTGATGCAGAAAATATTTGTAAAACATTTTAACCCACTAACTACCTTTTTTATAGACTTTTTTGTATTTCTTTTAAAAAAGGACAAAAATGACCCTCTAAAGGGCAGTTTACACGTTAACTACCCTTGACCACCCTTATCTACTATTTCCCAGTATTAGTGATACGATTTTCCGGGTTTACATAATTTTGTATGAAAAATTATTTGAATTTGACAATTGTTATCCCCCAATACTGGGAAATAGTAGATAAGGGTGGTTAAGGGTAGTTAACGTGTAAATCAAGCTTAAAACGGGAGCTAGAAGGTTAATTTGGTCAAAAAAAATAATCATCATAAAATTTTATAATACACATCAGAACATCATTTTAAGCTCAAAAGTATATTTGCACTGTTTTTTGTCGATATTTTTTAACACTGCTTTGGTAAAAAAAATAACAAACATTGATTATTTATACTTGACCCTTTTTAAGCACTTTGCGCATGTCGCACAAACTTTAAATATTTGACAACCCCCAGTAAAATTTTATGAGGAAAATATTTGTAGAACATTTTAACCCTCTAAATGGACGTTTTATTAGACTTCTGTGTTTCAATTTAGAAAAAGGACTAAAATGCACAGTGTTAGCGAAGTTGTTGCACAGTGTTAGCGAAGTTCTGTTGAAGTTGTAAACTTCAAAAAAGGGGGGATTTCTCCTGTGAAGGATATCCGTATTCGGTTATCTTTCTTATCTTTCGTCGTGGCTCATCATTATCAACTTTAAGTGAGCGTGAGTTGAAAAAAAATTACATGAATTCTTGAATTTTTGGATAAGTCATTAATTTTTTTGCTAAAGCTTGCGTGATTTTTTTTTATACCCTACACCACTATGTGGTACAGGGTATATTGAGTTTGTGCTGATGTTTGTAACTACCCAAAATATTGGTCCTAGACATACCTTCAAGCATACTGATCGACTCAGAATTACTTTTTGAGTCGATTTAGCGTACAAAATAAATTAATAAAATAGCAAATAAATCCAAATTTTAAAATTACATAGAAAGTTGAAATACAGGCTTTTCTGGAATAACGCAACATAGAAAATTTATTTTGACAAGATTTTTGAGATCAGAGGGTGTTAATTACCCTAAAAAGTATATTTTTCTAGAAAGGAAAAATAAAATTGAATATTGGTCCAAACTTTATTTTTTTAAATGTTAGCATGATTTTCGAAGTAATTAAATTGAAATGACAAAAACTAATCCGTTTATCAACATAAATAAAAAAATATATTTAAAAAATATGAGTTTGGACTCTTCTCAAAAAATATATAAAAAAAAACAAAAGACTTAAGAAACAAACTTTAATTTTTTTTTAAATTTCAGGATGATTTTCGTAATAATTTAATAGAAATACCAAGAAATGAAAATGAAGACGATTCATTAGAAGATGACAATTTACTATTAGCAGCAAATGTGAGTTTAAGCATGGAAACCCAATTAAAAAAACGTGATACATGTTGTAGACATAGAAAGGCTGGGGTATATACTAACTTTTCTTTTGCATATTTACATATTTAAATTATCCAAAAAAAATAAAAAACTACAACAAAAAACTTGTTTCATACTAAAACTTAAATTTTATACAAATTTTTTGTCTAAGAAAGAATGTTATTGAAACTAATAGCAACAACATGACAGCAACAGACACAGTAATGTCTGCAGCAACGGCAACAGCCACAGTAGCTGCAATGTTAAATTCGACAACGACAGCTGCAGGCAATGCAATGACTCTTGCCAAACAGGAAGAAGGTTCGCCTGAATTATTAGATAAGAGTGATGAAAAGCCAGCCGGCGGTGGTGGCCTAGTAGGCATTATAACCAGCTTGAGTGGAGTAAGTTAATATGGAATGTGAAAAATTACAAAATAATAATGTCAAAGTTATGTTGTTTACATTTTTTTATTTGATTTTAACAGGGTGAGGGAGGATCTGATATTGGTGCATTAATTGGGGCCTTGACAGGAGTTATTTCACAAATATTTGGGGTAAGTTGGGAGAGGGGAAAATAATTTGGATTAAGGCAAACTAATGAAAAACATATTCTTGCATTTTAGCCAGGAGGTTTAGACATTGAAAGTTTAATTAGCTCAGCGACGTCATTGATATCAGGTTTACTGGCTGTAAGTTTTATTTATTTTTTATTTTTCAATAATCTGTTATACGAAAAACTGAAATATTTTTAATTATACAATAATTATGTTATGTTTATTTTATAATATAGGGCAACAAGAACTTCGGTACAGTTTTGGGCAATTATGTAGGCACAGCCTTTGATGGCCTCTCGGGTGGTGGAGGAGCGGTAAGTGAAATTGCTTGTTTAAAGAAATAACACTACATTAAATTATATTTCAAAATTAATTATTATAATTGTAAAAAATACTTTTAATATTTTTTTGCTCCAAGAATTATATGCAAAATATTATTTTCTAGAACCACTAATTCAGATAATATAAAAGTACCAATTTTTTAAAATTATAAAAAATTAAAAAAAAAAAAGTTTATTTGTTTTTTTTATAATCTAAAACTTTTTTGGCTTTTTTATCAAATCGGACCCTTTTTGTAGTCGTGAAAGAAAGCTTATGTCTTTTTTTTAAGAGCGATGGGGTTGTTTAGTAGGCTGCGAGTGGCATATCTATAAAAAAAAGATGTTTGTAACTTTGTAACTCAAAACAACGGTTTTCCAATTTTAGCGTATGCACTATTAGGAATGTGATAGTGCACGAGATTTCAATCCACCTAATTTTGTTATGTTCAAAAAAAAAATGCATGTGCCAAAAAATAGGGTATCGTGGACAAAGTTGGGCGTAATGAGGTAAAAATCCTCAAAAAGACCCACAACTGTCCTAGAAACGTCCATGGAGGGGTACAATGTGAGACAGACCTCCATTAGTTTTTTGCTCACAACATTTTTCCTGAACATACCTAACCTCTATCTATACTTGCTAAGGGGGCTCCCAAACAAAACATTTTTAAATATAATTTGTTCTCTGCCGTTCTAACTCACGCTATAGTGACCCTAATGGAGTCAAAATGGTCGGTCAGACCTCCATTATTTTATCAATTCCAATTTTTTTTTCGAACATACTTACCCTGTAGTTTTAATTCTTAAGGTGGTCCCCATACATTTTTTTTTATTTTTCATAAATTTGTTTTTTTAAACCAGCTCCTACTGCCCCTATGGTACCTCCTAGAAAGGTAAAAAGTACGACCGACTCCATTTTTTCCGAACATAACAACACCCTATCTCTACTGGCTGTAGGCAAAATCGCCCAAAGAAAAATCGCCCAAAAAATTTTATGAAAAATCGCCCAAATGCAAAATCGCCCAAAAAATATGAAAAATTACCCAAAAAGAAAAATACGAAACTTCGCCCAAAATTAACGAAAAAAAGCCCAAAAAAGAAATGAAAAATGGCCCAAAATAAAACAAAAAAAAAATTTTTCTAACACATTTTTTCCAAAACGCATACTACACAGAAAAGCCTTCTTTTGCGGAGAGGGTGGGTCTAAGGCATGGAGTTTGTAATCCCTAAGCCCGACCGAAGGCCGTCTACGCAGAAGAACTTTAAGACAAAGACAAAAACTTTTAAGATAAGACCAAAGGTTACGTGGTTATTAATTATTTTTATAGATCGTTGTTTTGAGAATACATCCCATAAAATGCATAAGTAAATGATATTAAAGTTTTAGGTGTGAAACTTAAATTTTAACGAAATAAAAAAAATTGGAATTAGCTTCGATCAAAGCGCCGCTGGCGAAAAATTTTACCAACAAATTTTAACAAAAAATCGCGCGATTTTTTGTTAAAATTTGTTGGTAAAATTTTTCGCCAACGGAGCTTTCATCGGAGTTGCATGCTGTTTTTAAATTCACTACTTTTGACTTTCTACTGCGCTGCGATAGATTAATATATAGCGTGGTAATCTGCATGTAAGAGCAGGGTTTTGGGTTCAATTCCCACCAGAGACTTTGTATGTTAACAACAACGGAACGGTTTTGCTTCAGCTTATTCTTGGTTACTCAAATATATAATTTATAAAAAAAAACACGATATGCGCTTACTTTTTCTAAAAATATTAATATACTGATTTATTGTGACATACATATTTCAGTTTTGATATTTAAAGATTTTAACAAAAAAAAAAACCAAAATAAAATTGGGCAATTTTTCATATATAATTTTTGGGTAATTTTTCGTAATGAAAAATCACCCAATTTTTAATTTCGAAATTTTGCCCAAAAACTATGAAAATTTGTCCAAAAATGTTGGGTAACTTTTCATATGAAATATGACCCAAATTTGTATGAACAATTTTTGGGCGAATTTTCGTTTTCTTTTTTGGGCCATTTTTCTTTGGGCGATTTTGCCTACAGCCATCTCTACTCCCTAAGGGGCCTCCAATACATTATAAAAACTTGCATTTAAAAATGCAGGTTTTTATGTACCTATGTTTATTTTCACCTGTACCCTTTAATTTCAATTCCCTTAGGAGTTGAAAATAAATGGTAGGTATATTCTGAGAAAACGTTGGAGTTGAAAAAATATTGGGGTTGGGTAAAAATATATATAACCATCTGACCGATCTGCAACACCCTTTCAGAACTGGGTAAAAATTGGTAGAAACAAGTAGGAAAAGAAAAATTCCAATTTTTGGGCCGCTGGACCAAATAGTTCCGGAGATACCAGGTATTGAAAAGTGAAAAAATCATAAATATCTTACTTAAGTAGTCCCACGTTTTTTCCCATATCACCGTCAATTTTAATGATATAAATCTCAGTGATACCTCATTTTAAAGGTAATGGGGTCTACATTAAAATAAAATTTAGCAAGATTTTTTTTTGTTGATGCTCAAAAGTCATATTAAGTAGCAAATCCGTGGTTTAAGATGAAATATCTCAAAAAAGGATAGTTTTAAACCTTTTAAAAAAATATATGTTAATCCTTTATTCCTTCTTTATTAGAGTTCGTTTCGTGACTATATCACTTCATCTGTTTATCGGATATCATCATTTTTTTAAAGGATTTAGGGGAGCTAAAAAGAATGCCGGTATTTTTTTGGAAAAATTTTCACTCCTTGGGGTGGTTCAAAGCATCTGAAAACGCGGATTTTGAGCTGATTTTTTTGCAGAGAAAAAACGGCTGAATATATTGCAAATCTGATTGCACCAGTCAATTCTACACCAAAAATTAAAATAATAGCAGTTTTTTGAACTCTTAAAAAAAGTTCCAATAACCCACAACAGGGGGCGTAAAAATCGATTTTTCTAAAAAAAAATTTAAATTATTTTTTTAATCATGAAGAGGCAGAAATTTTGCTTAGAAATTTGGTACCAAAAGCACATTTCTATCACAACCCATTAAAAAGTTATAAGGCTTCAAAGTTTTTTTTCTAATGGCAAAATTATAAAACACTGACCGAAATTTGAAAATTTTTTGGATGGGTCCGCGGTCTGGACACTCGTTTTCGATTTTCATCTCAATGCTGATTCCAAATCTGGTCTCCAAAATGTTCCGTAACGTCAGGTTTTTGAGATAATTGAGGTCAAAGTTCACAAAAAACGCATTTTTTGTGCATTATTAAGAGCATTTTTTTGTGATATTTTAGGATGATATTCTGGGATCATAAAACTCGTTTTCGATTAACATTTCGATGCTGATTCTGAATCTAGATTTCAAATTTTTCTATCACGTCATGTTTTCGAGAAAATTGAGGTCAAAGTTCTCAAAAAACGTGTTTTTGTCCATTTTTGAAAATTGATAACTTTTTAACGGGTTGTGATAGAAAAATTTAGTACCATTTTGTCAAGCTGAAAATGCCCTTTAATTGTGCATATTTAAAAAATTAATTTAAAAAGAAAATGGAAAAACCTTATATTTCCGCCCTCTGTGGTGGGGTTTTGGAACTTTTTTTAAGAGTTCGAAAAATGACCATTGTATTATTTTTTGCTGTAGAATCGACTGATGAAATCAGATTTGCGATATATTCAGCCGTTTTAGCTCTGCTGAAAAATTAGCTCAAAATTCGCGTTTTCAGATGCGTTGAACCACCCCAAGGAGCTAATTTTTTTCCAAAAAAATACCGCCATTCTTTTTAGTTCCCCTAAATCCTTCAAAAAAATGATGATATCCGCACATCAAATTTTCAAAATTAACTCTATTCTTTATTCATACGTTCAAACCGTAGAGTGGTATCTCGCCTGGTTCTTGAGTTATGCAAAAAATTGTTACGCCACTTTAAAAAAAAGTTGTTATTTTCAGGGTTAAATTTACAAAAAAATTTAAAGTTGACAAGTTTGTGATGCTGTACTTCGATTTTAATAGATTTCTGGATGCAAAAGACCAATATGTTATTAAAATTGCAATATAAGCTCTGTTTTTTAAAATATTTGCAAAAAAAAAAAATTGGCAATTTTTTTGCAAAAAAACTCAAGAACCAGAGCTCATTTTAAAATTTCGCCATCATATTCGTGATCTTCGTGTCAAAATCTATTAGAAACGAAGTACGGCATCACGTAGCAATTATATTTACAAAAGTACGATTTTTTTGCCAAAATTTCCAGAGCAAATGCATATTTTGAAATTTTGGGATCATATTCGTTATCTTCACCCCAAAATCTATTAGAAGCAAAGTGTGCCATCACAAACTCACCAACAGTAAGAAATGCGATTTTTTTGCAAATAACTCTAGAATAAGTGCAAATTTCGAAATTTTGAGATCGTATTCGTGATCTATATCCCAAAACCTACTAGAATCGAAGAACAGCATCACAAACTCGTCAACTTAAAAAAAAAATAAAGTTTAACCCTGAAAATAACATTTTTTTTTCTTATTTGGAGTAACAATTTTTTGCATAACTCGAGAACCTGGCGAGATACCACTCTGCGGTTTGAACGTATGTATAAAGAAGGAATAAAGGATTAACATATAGTTTTTTAAAAGGTTTAAAAATACCCTTTTTTGAGATATTTCATCTTAAACCACGGATTTGCTAAATATGACTTTTGAGCATCAACAAAAAAATCTTGCTAAATTTTATTTTAATGTAGACCCTATTACCTTTAAAATGAGGTATCACTGAGATTCGTATCATTAAGATTGACAGAGATATGGTCAAAAACGTGGGACTACTTTAGTAAGATAATTATGATTTTTTTCACTTTTTTAACCCCGGTATCTCCCGAACTATTTGGTCCAGCGATCCAAAAATTTGAGTCGATCTTTTCCTACTCGAATACAATATTTTTACCAAGTTTCATCAAGTTTGAAAGGGGTCAGGTCCAAAATGCTCATTTTATTGGATGGTTATAGATGGATTTACCCGGTTGTATTCTTCGGTAAAAAAAAAGACATTGTGGAAAAAAAAACTTAAGAAATTCCATTTCCAAGGGTAGTAAAAATGGTACAAATAGTACATTTGGAAGTTTTATACTTCCTGAAATAATGGTTCAGCAAAAAAAAAAACAGTTTTTGGAAAATTTGATTCGGAGGGAATAAAAAAGGGGAAAATGATTATTTTGAAATTTAAAACTTTAGGGTAAAAAGGGTTACCTAAGTCAGTAAAAGATAAATACTTTTGAATGTGTATACCCTCCACTTACAAGGAAGGTATATCATAGCTTTCACTCCGATTGTCCTGCACTTTAAATAAAAGAGGAATAAAATCTAAGGTTTACCGTTTTTTTTTATCAGCTATCGTGAAGGTTAAAGGGGGGAAATGGAAAGTTGAAAAACGGAATTTTTTTCTTTTTCGATTTTTTTTTTTCTTTTATAATGTTCCAAATATGAACATTATATATGGATAGAAAGGCCTATCCAATGGTGTACTAGACTTGGCAAAATTATCCTTTTTTAAGTTGGTTTTAGTCCAAAATGTGTGAATATTAAGCTACTTTATGTGGAGAAGTATATACGTA
Source organism: Pegoplata infirma (assembly GCA_963921195.1). Classification (NCBI taxonomy): domain Eukaryota; kingdom Metazoa; phylum Arthropoda; class Insecta; order Diptera; family Anthomyiidae; genus Pegoplata; species Pegoplata infirma. Next base: position 55,092,362 of record OY992540.1, on the reverse strand, counting down.
CGACCCCCAAATTCATATATAATAATCTCTACTAAGTTGAAGCCGACACATGTTTATTTTTTGGCGTGTGTAAGCTATGGGATACCTTCCTTGTAAGTGAAATTTGTCATTCCGTTTGTAACTCATCGAAATATCGGTCTAGAACCATATAGAGTATATAGGGCATTCCATGTTAAATCGGACACTTTGAAAAAATTTTTTTTTAGATTTTCCCAATTTGTTTACAAATTTGTGTACGCTTCGAAAACTACTTCGTGGTAAATTTTCAGATTTGTTTTGATGACCCGTTCAAAAGATATCAAATTTTTAAAAATTGGCAGTTTGTTCCTTTACTCAAACTTCTTTTACTCATAACTTCTTCAATAATGGTCCAAATTTCAAATTTTTTTTCTTAAAAATTTTTGTTTTTTTCAAGGTTGGTTACCGAAACGAATAACGGTAAGGGTAACGGTAACGGTATCTAATTTTTATTTATTTCGGTAAAGGTAACGGTAAGTGTTTTCAAATCGTTTCGGTAACGTTATGTACCGGTACCGAACCAACCAAACCGGTACGTACCGGTATTATTAATTTAGTTAAAAATTTGAAAAAAGATAGAACTGAAAGCTAAAAATATTTTATAGACCCAAAAACCAGTATAGATTTGATATGATTATTATTTTTGTCATTTATTTTATGATAATTTGCAAATTATAAATTTAAAATTATGTTAGCAATTTTATTTTATTTTTTTGTTCGTAAAAATCCCTTAAAACAGGTAAAATTTTGAATACCGGTACAATACCGGTAACTTCTAATAATTATAACGGTAACGGTAAGGGTAACGGTATTCTAAAAATATTTTAGCGGTATCGGTAACGGTAACGGTATTCGATTTGAAAGGGTTTTGAATCGGTAACGGTATAATAAGGGTAACGGTAACCAACCATGGTTTTTTTACGTACTTTTTAAAAAATAGGGCATAAATATGTTTTAAGAAATTGTTGTAGGGTAAAAATAAATGGGGGTCGGTCTCACTAATGACCCCTCTCGGACGCACCATTGGACCGGTAGATGCTGATTAAATAAAACAAATTTACAAAAAATAAAAAAAATTGCATGGGGACCGCCTTAACAATTAGAGATAGAGGATAGAGAAAATGTTTGGACTAAAAAAATATTGTGGGTGGGTAATATATTTTGTTGCTCTAAGGGCACTATTAGGGCAGTCGTTTTGTGTGGGAGCCCCCTTAGAAATTGGAGATAGGGTATTAGTTTGTTCCGAAGAAATGTTAAGAAATTAATGGGGGTCGGTCTTATTACTGACCCCTCTATGACGCACCATTGGAGCAGTAGAAATGATTTTAAGATTGGAAAATTACAAAAAAAAATTTTAAAAAAATTTTAAAAAAATAGTAATAATCGTTATCCCACGATCCTCCTGGGCAAACAATTTGTAGAATCGATAAAAGTTTTACACAAAACAAAAATCAAAAAAAAAAAAAACGAAGAGTACAAACATTTTCAAAAATGAGATTTAAATTTAAAAACTTAAAAATCGCATACTAGAGCGCTTTTAAGAATTTTTTGGAATTTTTTAGGTTGTAAGTGCCTGCTGACGTTTTACGTCAACACACGTAGACTCTGAGGTCCATTGTGATACCACGGGACCGTAATAGGTTTCCCTACTAGTCCCTGTCGTTAAACCAGTTTGAGCTTCTTATGAAACTCCTTAGATGTTGAATTTTGACATCCGACAAATCAGAAAGATCGTACAGCTCCCTAGATCCCAGTGAAGCAAGTCTCTGACCAGAAAGTGCCGGGCAATGGCAAATAAAGTGTTCAATAGTTTCCAACTCCTCTTCATCCATGCAACTTCGGCAAAAGTCATTCGACGGCACATTTAACCGCTCTGCGTGCTTCCCTATAAGACAGTGTCCGGTAATTATAGAAACCACCGTCGAAATCTCTCCTCTTGGAAGCGATATCAGCTCACTTGTGCGCCCCTGATTAAGAGAAGGCCAAATCAGTCGTGTTGTCTCACACGTTTCTTTAGTAAAAAAAGCTAAATAAATAAATGACCTCCACCCAATTTTAATATATTTTTTTTAAATTTTTTTTATATATTGGAGGGTATAAAAGATTCGGCACAGCCGAATTTAACACTTTCACTTGTTTTTTTTTTTTTTAAGTACCTTTGATAAAGAGTGCCAAAATAGTAGTTTTTAATAAAAAGTACAAAATTATAATTTTTTATAAACAAAAATTTCTTATTTTTAATTGAAAATAGTATATTAATGATCTATTTTAATTTTAATTTCCCTACTTCTTTTCAGATCAATAATGGCCAATTTATAGGAAATTTTTTAGGAACAGTGGTGGCTTCATTGAGCGCAGTACTTATACTTTTTTTCTTAATATGTTTTTATATTATTTTTAGTAACAAGTAGAAGTAAATTTGTTCATACTAACCTGTAAAAGTAAACTAACAACATTAAAGTAGTTTAGAAATTTGTTTAAAACCCCACCTTTCGTTTAGTTGATATATTATTAAATTTTAACAATTTATTAAAGTTACAAAATTTCCCCATTATTCTAGGATCCCGAAGAAGATGATGTACCTCCTAAGCAATTTATTTTTCTACAAAACGTAGTCAGCAGTTTTATGGAAGCTAAAAATCGTCAATCATCGGGAGAATCTGAATCGGAAGAACGTAAAGATAAAAAGAAAGATGACAATAATAAAGGTGGTTCTGATTCATCGGCATTTATTAAACATATTGTATCACATGTTGTTGGCGGTGTAGTGAGTCTGGTATTAAATGCAGCTCTGGGGGCCTCAGGTGGTGCGTCACATGCTTCACATACATTGTTTGGTGCCAGTTCATCAGGTCATAAGCCAGCGGCAGCAGCAGCTAATGGTGGTGGTGGCAAATGGTAGTATTTAGTTTAATAATAGTTTTCGTTTTTCATTTTGTAAGTCATTAGATTTAAGACTTTTTATACACACAGTTTTTTTATACGTAATGTTATTAAATGAATAAATAAAATTTGTAAAAATTATCAAAAAGTCGTTAAAAATTTATTTGTTATTGTGGTTTTAATAAATCGAAGAATTAAATTTAAATAAATATTGAAATTGTTTTAATAACGGTACACTGTGCAACAAAAACTTTAAAGACATCACCAAAATTTCGATTAAAACGCTGAAAAAGGTAAAAGAGCAAAAAAAAATACCTTTTTTATATATTCTGAACCAGGGATGGAAAAGTTAGTACTTTAGTACTTTTTCGGTACTTTTTCACTCTCAAAGATACCGTGGCTGATTTAGTACCTTTTCTATACCAGACGATTTCACACATTTGTTCAACTAAATCTTGAAAATCTAACGACTTTCATTGCCAAAATGCTTCAAAAGCTTCAAATAAATTAAATTTTTGATTTTGGTCATTTTGGTTTTCGCAAAAAAATTGATAAATGTCTAAGGATGTCTTCAATTTAAGAACTTTTATATTGAATTATACCCAGTTTCTGTAGGACGAATTGTAACAATAACAAAACACATGCAAATTCGTCTCAGACAAATGACGTTCCTCGTAGATAAACTGGGCATTACCATAGAGGGCGAAAAAGTACTTTTGTGGTTGAGCTCCAGTACCATTTCAAAATTACGATTTTCCATCCCTGTTCTGAACTATTGGCCGTATAAAATCAATATTTATATAAAAAAGTACCAAAGTTCCAATTTAACTTGTTAAAATGGGCTAATTGGTACTTTTAATCTACCAAAGTTATGACCCATCATGAAAATTCTAAATTTTTGATATAACGATTTTAAAGGCAAAAAAACTAATATTTCCGAACTAATATTTTCGTGTAAAAATTATATTACAAAGTACTTTTTTGCAGTTCTCATTTTAAAGTAATAAAAAGTTTTAAATCCACTGAACTAATAAACCTAGAAACATAAGAAGATGTTAAATAATACAATGTACCTGAATATTACTTTCACAAAAAAGTTCTTTTAAAAAAGTACCAAAATATTTCTTTTTGATAAAGTACCAAAGTACTTTTAGACAAAAAGTACCAAAATAGTATTTTTTATTAAAAAGAAATATTTTAGAATTTTACTAACAAGTAAATATTTTGGTACTTTTTCTCAAAAAAAAAAAAAAATAAGGACTACTTAAAACTTAAATTATTTTTTAACATGATAATGTTTTTAGGCTGGTGTCTAATTTTAAAAAGGTTGCAGGACGCCACCTCAGTTTGACTATATAAACTAACGATTAAGTAACAAAAAATAAGAATTACTGTTGTCATTTTCTTAAAACCAAAAATTTTAGTATTATTAACCTCGTGGTGAATATCAAAAATATTCACCAGCTGGTGAATAAAATTTTATAAAAAATTTTTCATAAATTTTTTTCTACATCAATATTTTTTTATCAATATTTTTTTTAATCAATATTTTTGTTCATCAATTTTTTTTTCGTCAAAATTTTTTTCCATCAATATTTTTTTTCCATCAATATTTTTTTCCATCAATATTTTTTTCCCATCAATATTTTTTTTCCATCAAAATTTCATTTCCACCAAAAATTTTGTGTTTTTTTAATCATTATTTTTTTTTTTTTCATCAATATTTTTTTCATCAATATTTTTTTTATCAATATGTTTTTTATCAATATTTTTTTGACAATTTTTTTTTCATCAATATTTTTTTCATCAATATTTTTTCATCAATATTTTTTTCATAAATTTTTTTTCATCAATATTTTTTTCATCAATATTTTTTTTCATCAATATTTTTCTCATCAATATTTTTTTGCATCAATATTTTTTTTATGAAAAAAAACAAAGAAAAATTTTTTTTTAAAAAATCCGTAAAAAAAATTTTTGTTGCAAAATTCAAATGCGAATTTTTTTTTTTTTTGTAAAAAAATATGTTTGAACTTGTTTAAATTCCATTCGGTGATCAATTCTGTTCACATGTGTCAACCACCAGCCGAATTGAAGCATTTTGTATTTTTAGGTTATGTTGAATGTACGAAAATTTTCGAGGTGTCCTTACATTTTCTTTCATACCTTTTGAACCGCTGAACCGATTTTGCTCAAATGCAATACCAAACAGCTTAGGGCAACTTTTAATCAACATGAAATTTATAATATTGGTTTAATGTTTATGTGACGTTATGTTCATAAAAGTACCGCGAAATAACCAAATTTGGCTGTTTCTTGGACGTCTTCAAAAACAAAATTTTAACACATGACTCCATTTTTAGCCGCAGCGTCGATCTGTTTTATACTTTTGCCGTGATCACCATTTCGACAGACGGACAGACAGACGGACATCGCTAGAATTTCTTAAAATCGATCACTGATCAATAATATACATTATGGGGTCCTAGACTGATATTTCGATGAGTTACAAAAGGAATGACAAACTTATATATACCCTCTATCTCTAAGAGGAGGCCCGGGTGAAAATGAGCATGCATGTTCATTAGGGTGTATTTTTTCTTTTTACTTTCGAGGAGTTCCGGGCGGAATTTTGTGCTATTGGATCTAAAAATAATTGAGTAAAAATTTTAGGTAGATCGGATTTAGTTAACCCGTGCCACAGAGAGGTCAAAGTTTCGAGAAAAAGTCAAAAAGGCCATAATTTTGACAGAATTAAAAAAGTGTAAATTTTGGGAAAATAATCAAAACAAAATTTTTGTATTGTACTTTTACCCAATAGTTCTCAAATAAAATTATTTGAACTTTTTATGACAGCGGTAACACTTTGAAACTTGCAATAGCATTTGTGTTTGTGTGTGACTTAGAAATTTTTTAAATTTTGTATGAGACTTGGTAAAAATTGAACCATTTAGTTTTGTCCTATTGTCTCCGGTCATGGGAAAGTTTTTTCTAAACAGTTTAGTGATAAGTTCAATTATCACCTTTAGTAATATGTCCCGTTTTCACCAGTTACGAGATAGGTGATTTCGGATCGAGAGACACACTTTTCCTGCAGGGTCGATACTCCAAACCGCAAACAAAATTGTGGCGAAGGCTTAGAAAATGTTTTGATTTTTTTTTTCGGGACTTGTAAAACTTTGATATGTCATATTGTCTCCGGTCTGCTGATAAGTAGCTTTGAGACAGTTTAGTAAAAATTGTCAAAAAAATTTTTGTCCGGGAGTTGGAAAATTTTCAAAAGAAGCTCGTGACTTGAAAATTTTTTTTTTAATTTATGAAATTTTTTTCTAAAATTATTTTTGGTGAAATTTTTTAAAAATGTGTCTGGGACGTTTTTAAAATTTTGTTTGAGACTTGGTAAGAATTGGAAAGATTAGCTTTGTCCTCGGTCACGCGATAAGTTTTTTCGAGACCGTTTATGGTGCACTCAAAAAACATGTTTTGTCAAATTACACTGTGCAACAAATTTTGGGTCATCGCATTGAGCCTCAATGCCTTCAACGCCATATGAAAGTAGACCATCAAGTAGACAAAATCACCAAAGGGTTTTGCAAAGTCAGTTCGGATTTCTTTTTTATAGCCCACTGAAGTTTTAATTTTTTTGTCAAAGGCGTTTGGAAAACGCCAAAAATACTATAATAAAAACACATCTAAACTTCAAAATATGATTTAATGTCTTCAGTAAAATTTAATGGCGGTTCTTTTCTTAGAACATTTTAACCCTCTAACTACCATTTTAAGGGGTCATTTTAGTCCTTTTTCAAAAACTAAACACAGAAGTCTAATAAAACGACCAGCTAGAGGGTTAAAATGTTCTACAAATATTTTCCTCATAAAATTTCACTTGGGGTTGTCAAATGTTCAAAGTTTGTGCGACATGCGTAAAGTGCTTAATAAGGGTCAAGTATAAATAATCAATGTTTGTTATTTTTTTTTAGCAAAGCAGTGTTAAAAAATATCGACAAAAAACAGTGCAAATATACTTTTGAGCTAAAAAAGATGTTCTGATGTGTTTTATAAAATTTTATGATGATTCTTTTCTTTGACCAAATTAACCCTCTAGCTCCCGTTTTAAAGGGTCATTTTTGTCCATTTTTAAAAGAAATACAAAAAAAGTCTGTTAAAAAAAGGCAGTTAGAGGGTTAAAATGTTTTACAAGCATTTAATGCATCAAATTTTACTAGGGCACGTCTAGAAAATGCTTAAAAATTTTAAAGTATTAAATTTTTTTTTTTGTTTCTTTGGGCCGAAATAAAAAAAAACAAGAAAAAATTTTAAATTCGACTTTGTCGAATGTATTGATACCCTCCACAATGTAAAAAAGTTTATTTGCTAAAAAACAAAACAAACATTAAAACAAAAAATCGACGAAAATATTTTGTTTGTAAAAAAATATGTTTGTACTTGTTTAAATACCATTCGGTGATCAATTCTGTACACATGTGTCAACCAGCAGCCGAATGAAAGCATTTGTTGGTGGAGCCGAAATATATTTGAAGCAAGGAAGAATTAGTTGGGGAAAAGACCTAAGCTTTTTTTGAGTCAAAAAAATGGCATGATTTGACAAAAAAAGTCAAACAAGTTTTGGATTTAAAAAAAAAAATCAAAATTTTTTTTTTATTTTTTTATAATTTTTTTTCGCAAGACTGAAGAAATAGCTATCTAAACTATTTGGGACACATTTTACTAAAAACAATTGGTAAAAAGTTACATGGATGAGAATAAACACCTCTTTGGCCAAAATGTCAAATATCTAACTCAGTGAGTCCTAGACCGATCTCGTTGAAAAATTGTGTCTGCACTACTACTAGATCGGATCAAAAGTTGTGTCAGTTGACACGAAAACCCCCATATATATTATTGATAAGTGATCGATTTTAAGACATTCCAGCGATGCCTGTCAGTCTGTGGAAATGGTGATCACGGCCAAAGTATTAAACAGACATAACTAAGACTTAGCATATAAACTTGTTGTTGGCCTAAGTAGTTTGGTATTGCATTTGAGCGAAATCGGTTCAGCGGTTCAAAAGTTATGAACGAAAATATAAAAACACCTCGAAAATTGTAGTTCATTCAACATAACCTAAAAACACAAAATGCTTTAATTCCGCTGCTGGTTGACACATGTGAACAGAATTGATCACCGAATGGTATTTAAACAGGTACAAACATATATATTTTTTTTAAAAAAAATTTTCGTCGATTTTTTTTATCAAAATTTTTTTTTTCCCGATTTTTTTTTTTTGTTTTTTTGCAAATAAACTTTTTTACATCGTGGAGGGTATTAAAACATTCGACAAAGTCGAATTTAACTTTGTACTTCTTCTTTTTTTATATTTCGGCCCAAAAAAAATATAAAAAAAAATTGAATACTTTAAAATTTTTAAGCATTTTCTATATGCTGCACGAACTTTCTGTCTTAGACGTGCCCAAGTAAAAAAAAGATGCAGAAAATATTTGTAAAACATTTTAACCTTCTAACTGCTTTTTTTATAGACTTTTTTGTATTTCTTTTAAATAAGGACAAAAACGACCCTCTAAAACGGGAGCTAGAGGGTTAATTTGGTCAAAGAAAAGAATCATCATAAAATTTTATAACACACATTAGAACATCATTTTTAGCTTTAAAGTATGTTTGCACTGTTTTTTGTCGATATTTTTTAACACTGCTTTGGTAAAAAAAAAATAGTTAACATTGATTATTTATACTTGACCCTTTTTAAGCATTTAGCGCATGTCGCACAAACTTTGAACATTTGACAACCCCTAGTGAAATTTTATGAGAAAAATATTTGTAGAACATTTTAACCCTCTAACTGGTAGTTTTATTAGACTTCTGTGTTTAGTTTTTGAAAAAGGACTTAAATGTTAAAATGTTCTAAGAAAAGAACCGCCATTAAATTTCACTGCAGTCATCAAAACATATTTTAAAGCTCAGATGTATTCTTATTATAGTATTTTTGACGTTTTCCAAACGCCTTTGATAAAAATATAAAAACTTCAGTGGGCTATTAAAAAGAAATCCGAACTGACTTTGCAAAACCCTCTGGTGATTTTGTTCACTTGATCATCTACTTTCATATGGCGTTGAAGCCATTGAGGCTCATTTTTCTTGTTGCACAGTGTTACTAGAAAAAATCACTTTTGACCAATATTTGACAGTTTTCCTTGATTTTTAACAAAAAATTTTCGATCGATATTTAAATTTTTCTTTCTAATTTTACAATTATTTTCGTAAATGTACAAATTTCCAGTGTAATTTTACAAAAGGTTAAGTCTAAATTAAGAATTTTATTGGTACAAAACTTGTAAAATAACAAAAAGCTCGTAATTTTTACTAGAAATTCTCGCAAATTTAAAATTCAAAAGGAGTTACATAAATTCTATAAGTCTTTTCTAAATTTGAATAAAGCTTTTTCGAACTTTAATTGGACTATTTTAAATTGCGAATAATTTTTTTTTCCTAATTTTATTTTGGTTTTGTAAGTTTCGCTAGCATTTCGTCAGCATAAATAATTCTGTGGATTACTTCATATATTTGTTACAAAATCTTAACCCCAAATTATATGCTATTTATAAATAAACTGTGGTTTATGTATCTTTTATAATTTTTTCAACGCTTAATTTTTTTATTTAGCAAATTCAGTAACCTATTGACCTGACATCTACCAACTATATTTTTAATAAATGCACATCATCATATAATTTTTTTCTTAAAATATTATGAAAAATTACCTAAAACACCTGCTAAACTTTTTTATTACTTAATTTATTTGATTTTTATATATATTTTTTATATTTTGTGTTCAACACAACAAACTTAATAAATCTAGAGCAAAATCATAAAAGTTGAATGAACTGAAATTGAATTTAAACCGAAATATCAGCAGACAATCACTTTAAAAAAGACTTGCATAAAATTAAAGCATTTAAAATTTATCTATTGTTGTTAACCAACATAAACTACAAAACAAACAAAAATTAGAAAAAAACACTAAACAAAATGAATTTAAGTGATAAATGATTAAAGTTTGGCAACAAAAAATAAAAATTATGTTTGGATTAATTTTTTGCAATTCATAATATGACACTCCTCTTAAGTAAACCAAAAAAAACGATGGAGCTCTTTTGAATATTATTTTTTTTTGTTAATGTTCAAAATTTTAACTAGATCAAATTATATCTTTAAAAAAACACTAAATCTTTAATAGTTGTTAACTAGATCACTGCATAAAACCAAATTTAAAAATTGATTTTTTTTTCAAACCTTTTTTTGTTAATTAATCAAACATAAGCTGAAAGCTGGACAATCATTAATTTGATGAACAAAACAAAAGTAAGAGCGATAAATAAATTTAACTTAAACGAATATTCAGTACCCTATTTCACTAAAAAAAACTGTAATGATATCATTAAATACCTGCGAATTTTGTACTTTTGTCCAAAAAATTAAATCATGATAATCTTTTGCTGAAGATATAGGTGTAGTTGCCAAACAAAATTTTTTTTAGCAAAAAAAAATGTTTAATTTATTTTTCATTCCAAACAAAACGAATTGAAATATCGACAATTACACTGTGCTTCACCAAAAATGTCTTCACCAAAAAACGTCTCTTACCCAAACCATTGAATCATGAAAATATTTTTTTATTTTTTTAAAGTAATACTCAGGCAATGCTGCCTATCAATTACTACCCAGCAAAAATAAATCGTGATGTTGGCGACACATCATCTTTTTTTAGCATACCCAAGCGCATCCAAAGAGCGCTCTTGAGGATGCAGTAAAAGTAAGGGATAAAATTTTTAATTTTTTGTTAAGATTTTTTATATAAAACTAGCTGGACCTGGTCCGCGTAGCTGACCCTAAGAAAACATCTGTTTTATATTGCATCTTGATTTAAATGATGTGTCGAACAAAACTAAAGCACGGGACTGGGTCCATCTAGTAACTTTTGGTTCCACCTTCGGTTAACGCTACAGAGAAATCTCAACAAAATTGGTTCAGCCATTTTTGCGTGATTTCGATACAGACAGACGTTAAGTATTTTATAAAGTTAAAGGTTCCATTTTGCATCCTCGATTAGTACTATCTGTGCTGCAAATTTCATTAAAATCGTTTTTGCCGTTTTTGTGTGATTGCGAAAGAGGAGATAATAACTTTTAATTAATAAAAAACGGGAGTACATATGACCTATGGTTCCCGCTCGGTTAGTACTATCAGTAGTGACAGATTCGGCTTAGCCGTTTTTTCGTGATTGCAAAACAGACATATATAACGTTCAGTAAAAAACAAAAGGGGCGTGCAAATTTACTCCTCTTTGTTCAATCGTGGTCAGTATAGTACAAAGGGGGAGTGGAAGTTTTGCCCTTTTTCCAATTATGATCATATATGGCTTACATATGCAATTGGTTAGCTCTTTTTCTAGTGAAAATGTGATGAGAATCGGTTCATCTGTTTTTGCGTGATTACGAAATAGACAGACAATGTCAAATATATTACAAAGAGGCGTGGCAATTAACGTCCCCTTTTTTTAATTGTAGTTTAAAATGGCCTATCAGCCTTTTTTGCGTTATTGCGGAGCATGCAGAAATAACTTTCACTTCAACACAAAGCGGCCTAGCATTTGACGCCCCTTAGTCCGATCACGCTCATATAGTTAGTACTCGGTTGGTACTATCTTTGGTTTAAATTTCATCAAAATCGGTCCATTCATTTTTTATATATAGATGTAATTAGTGGTGCAATGTGAAAATTCGATTTTGCCACGCCCCTCCGTCCACAGGCAGAAAATCAAGAATCTGACCGCACAGTGTTACTCCTTGGGCTATTCTGAATATTACCTAAAAATTTCATCAAGATCGACCCAGCCGTTTTCGAGTCCATACGGAACATACACTCAAAAAAATACGTTAGTAGATTTACTAATTTTTTTTTGCTAATGCTAGTTAGCTAACTTTTAGCAAATTTTTAGTTGAGATTAGCATGTTAGCAAAAAATTCTTGTAAACTTCATTTAGCACATTAGCAATTTTAAACAAACTTTGAACTAATTTCTTTTGCTAAGATTTGAAATTGAGTTGACAACATTTTTACAAGATTTTTTGCTAATATTAGCAAAATAAATGGTAAATTTTTTTTTATTTTCAGAAAATTTAAATTGGCGCTATCTCGGAAACTAAGCCAGATAGAGCAAAATGGAGGCCATTTTTGGTTCTCGAGCTCTCCACAGTATCGCCGGTCCTCTTCACATGTGTGAACCCTAATGGGCCCTAACTTTGGATCCAAAAAAGTTAGCATTCCCGAAAATTTTAAAATGCTCATATCTCGGTAAATATTGCCGACACAACAAAAAGTCCAAAAGCATTTTTGTAGCTCTTAACACGTAGAACCAGACCGACAAAAAGCTCTCCGAGTAATATTTTTGAAGTTATCGAGTTTTTTAATTCTCAAGACCCCAGTGGTCACGTATCTCAAAAACTAAGCAAGGTAGAGCGAAACGGACACAAATTTTGGATCAAAAACTATGACGATTTTTAAGGAACCCAACTAGGTCTAGGCCCATCGGGGTCTGGACCTATCGGGTCCGAACCCAATGGGGTCCTCAGATGTGTATGAACTAAGTTCAAAAAAAAAAAAATTTTTGTTAACTAATTATTGGCAAAACATTTTTGCTAACTTTAGCAAAAAAATTGTGGGTTCAAAATCAGTAAATTTTCTAGTAGGCTTACAAGCTTTTTTTGCTAACACTACAGTTTTTTTTTTTTGAGTGTACATACATACCCACATACATACATCCATTTTTATATATATGAACATTTCCATTTAACTTTAGATTTTTGGATTTAAAAAAAATAAAAAATTTTTTTGAAGGCACATCAAAATCGTTTTGTACACGTATTAACATACATTTAGTGAGTTCAAATCCGTTCGCGTGAAGAACTTTCACCTAACGGCGCAAAAGTTATGGCGGTTTGAAATTACAATTTTAAAAAAAATCTCAAAATTACAATTTTTATCAGAATTTAATAATCTTAACGTTTATAAATGTTGCATACTAACCCTTATTAAAATTTATTTAATTATATATATTTTGGTGGATATATATCAAAATATTAGCGGTTAAAGTATATTTTAATATCTTCATTTCCACTATTTTGCGTAAATTTAAGTTCTATGTAGTTTAAACATTTTAGGAAATTATTTTCTGAATTCTGTAAAGAATTTGCTATGTAGTTAAGAAAACTTTATGAAATTATCTCCAATAGTGCAAAAATTACAGTAGTTTAAAAATTAATGTTTCTCAATATTATATTTCACAATAAAACAAAGTGTTGATTTTTTAAAGAACATAAAATCCCAAATCTTCAAAATTTATGAATGCCGATCAGTTTTGTGATTAAGCTTCATAGGCACTAGCACTTGCCATTTATATAAATTAATTTCTATTAGCGGTTTGGGTGTGCCCTGGCGGTTTATGTAGAGACAAAATTGGCGCGTTTTCAGCGATTTACGTGAAAACTAAAGATGATGGACCAAATTAAAGGCCATATTCAGGTTTAGCACCTTAAAATTAGTTAAAAAGCTTGTGCATTATGCAAAATTGTAAATTTTTTAAAGAGATGAAATTTCTGATTAATGAAATTTTGAGAGATGCATACAATCCACAATCTTCAACATTTATGAATGCCGCTCAGTTTTGGGATAAAGCTTCGTAAGTACTATCAATTACCATTTATAGAAGTTAATTTCTATTAGCGGTTTGGGTGTGCCCTGGCGGTTTATCTGGAGACAAAATTGGGGCGTTTTCAGCGATTTACGTGAAAATTAAAGATGATGGACCAAATTAAAGGCCATATTCATGTTTAGCACCTTCAAATTAGTTAAAAAGCTTGTGCATTATGCAAAATTGTAAATTTTTTAAAGAGATGAAATTTCTGATTAATGAAATTTTGAGAGATGCATAAAATCCACAATCTTCAAAATTTATGAATGCCGCTCAGTTTTGGGATAAAGCTTCATAAGTACTATCAATTACCATTTATAGAAGTTAATTTCTATTAGCGGTTTGGGTGTGCCCTGGCGGTTTATCTGGAGACAAAATTGGCGCGTCTACAGCGTACAGTTACATTAAGTCCCAATTTTTGCACACAATCCATAATACGCATAACAAGCAATCGTCTGACAAGTATATTTTAAATCTAAATTCTTTTCACGTGAAAATACAAGCAAAACTTTAAAATCGTGAAATGTCAGATTTTTGCAAAATTTTTGCTAATCAAAATTTTAACACGCTATATCGATTTTATTATAAAAACTCAAAAAATATTTGGATCACGCGAAGTGCTGGGCACTTTTAAATAATATTGCGAATTTGCCTCGCAAAAAAGTGGATTTTTGATGACTTTCACGTTTTGTCTCTCAACCTTTGTCTAGCTAGTACTCCACTCCCATTGAGGGCACATTCATGGGACCGGTTTTAAATTGTAGGGAATTACGACAGCTATCATTTTGCGTATCAGATTTTAAAAAGTATGAAGCGGCGCAAATTTCCTGATCAAAAAACGACGAAAAATTGAAAATGAAGAAATTTTAATTTCAAACAGTTACCACTAAATAACTTTTTTAATATTGATGGCACATCAAATTCATAAATACATCTTTTTTGAACAAGTGTAGGGACCATATATTTTAAATCTTCGAAGAATACGTTGGACGGCGCAAGTACAATAGGCCAAAGAGTACATAATTTTTATGAAATTTCAATCGACTTTTCCACATTTCTGAAGTTTGATTGTCGCTAACTACCGCAAATTAAGATTTTTTGCCTTAAAAGCTTGTAAGCTAATTGCATTAGAAGTCCTTTATGCATTTCTATCAGTAGATAGCCATTTCAATGCAAATAAAAAAAGTTTTTGCCAAAAAACCAAAATTTCAAACAAATGAAAAGTTAAATGGAAATGTCCATATAGACTTATAATATAATATTTTTTTTTATAAAATTTCACACTTGCTTTCCTTTTGAATATTTTTAACACTTTTTGAATAAAAAAGCATGAGTTTTGGACAAAGACACATGATTTGACTGCATCATTATTGCGCATTAATCAGCGCTGCAAAGAGTGCTTCACTCATAACATCTTTAATACATTTTGAATGATGATAAATAGGCCAACCAAAAAAACAGCAAATGCTTATTTGTTATTTCAAATAATAAAAACATTTCCAATTATATTTCATGAATTTCTTTTTACATATGTTTCAGAAATTTATTTCAAGAAATTTACAGAAATTTCTATTTACATATGTTTCAGAAATTTATTTCAAGAAATTTAAATTTTTATTTCCAAAATTTTCTAAATGCTTTTCTAAATTTCCATTTATATTTAAAAATTTTATAATTGCTATTAAGAAAATTGTATTTTAATTTAAAAATAAATCCATGTTTTTTTAGAAATTTCTAATTGTATTTCAAAAATGTCCATTTTTATTACAAAATTTTCTAAGTAATTCAAAATTCTCTAAAAAGATATATGAATTCACTGCATCTTTATAGCGCTTTAATCAGCGCTCTGAAGACACATGATTTCAGTGCATCTTAAGAGCGCTTTTTCGGTGTATCCAACTAGCGCTCTAAAGTGTGACATCGCCTTAGAGAATCATGCATGAATTCAGCAGGTTTGGATGCGCTCCTCGACTCGAGTTTCCTTTCCAAAAGCTGCTGCCAGCTCAGCAAAATTTCTGTTAGGTAATGTAACCGTGATGCTTCTTCGGAAAGGGGATAGAAAGGAGATGACCGAATTGAAAGAAAGAAGGGCAACAACTGCGCGTGTTGATAATTTTTATTACAGTTGTTGCATCGCCATCTGTTAATTATTTGGCGAATTATTTTTGAACCTGTGTTTATAGCATGGTTGGTTACCGTTACCCTTATTATACCGTTACCGATTCAAAACCCTTTCAAATCGAATACCGTTACCGTTACCGATACCGCTAAAAATATTTTTAAAATACCGTTACCCTTACCGTTTCCGTTATAATTATTAGAAGTTACCGGTATTGTACCGGTATTCAAAATTTTACCTGTTTTAAGGGATTTTAACGAACAAAAAAATAAAATCAAATTGCTAACATAATTTTAAATTTATAATTTGCAAATTATTATAAAATAAATGACAAAAATAATAATCATATCAAATCTATACTGGTTTTTGGGTCTATAAAATATTTTTAGCTTTCAGTTCTATCTTTTTTCAAAAATTTAACTAAATTAATAATACCGGTACGTACCGGTTTGGTTGGTTCGGTACCGGTACATACCGTTACCGAAACGATTTGAAAACACTTACCGTTACCTTTACCGAAATAAATAAAAATTAGATACCGTTACCGTTACCCTTACCGTTATTCGTTTCGGTAACCAACCTTGGTTTATAGCCATTATTTTATTATTTTACTTCGTTGACGTTCCAACACGCTAGCCACAAAGCCACAGCACCCTCAAACTTATAATTAGTGATAGAGGGTTTACATAAGTTTGTCATTTCGTTTGTAACTCATCGAAATATCGGTCTAAGACCCCATAATATATATGGGGCATTCCATGTCAAAGATTTCCCCAATTTGTTGACTGTTTTTAGTACCCTTCGAAAACTCGTTCGTGGTAAATTTTCAGATTTTTTTGATGACCCGTTCAGAAGATATCGAATTTTTCAAAATTGGTAGTTTGTTCCCTTACTCAAACTTCTTTTACTCATAACTTCTTCAATGATGGTCCAAATTGCATTTTTTTTTCAAAATTTTTGTTTTTTTACGTACTTTAAAAAAAATATCAAAAAAAATTCTTAAAAGTGATGTAGTATGCGATTTTTAAGTTTTAAAATTTATTTTTGAAAATGTATGTACTCTTTGATTTTTATGAATTTTTTTGTGTAAAACCTCTATCGATTCAACAAATTTTTTGCTCAGAAGGGAATTGGGATAACGATTATTACTATTTTTTTAAATTTTTTTAAAAAATTTTATTGTACTTTTCCAATCTTAAAATCAATAGTTAAAGATAGAGGGTAGGTGTGTTCAGAAAAAATATTTAGACTAAATTAATATTGTGGGTCGGTCCTACATTTGATTCCTCTAAGGGCACTCTTAGGGCAGTTAGAGCGGTTGGAGCAAATTTAAAAAAAAAATCATTTTATGTGGGAGCCCCCTTAGTACTTGGAGATAGGGTATTAGTTTGTTCCGAAGAAATGTTTAAACGTAAAAATTAATGGGGGTCGGTGTTGGGAATGACCCCTCTATAACGCACCATTGGAGCAGTAGAAATGATTTTAAGATTGGAAAATTACAATAACATTTTTTCAAAAAATTTTAAAAAATAGTAATAATCGTTATATAACGATCCTACTGGGCAAAAATTTTGTAGAATCGATAAAGGTTTTACACAAAAAAATTTCAAAAAAATCAAAGAGTACATATATTTTCAAAAATGAGATTTAAATTTTAAAACTTAAAAATCGCATACTAAATCACTTTTAAGATTTTTTTTTTTTTTGCGTAAAAAACAAAAATTTTGAAAAAAAAAATTGCAATTTAGACATTTATTGATGAAGTTATGAGTAAAAGAAGTTTGAGTAAAGGAACAAACTACCAATTTTTAAAGAATCTATATCTTCAAAAAAATCAGAAAATTTAACACGGAGGAGTTTTTGAAGGGTACTAAAAACTGTCAACAAATTGGGAAAATCTAAAAAAAAATATTATTCAAAGTGTCCGATTTGACATGAAATGCCCCATATATATTATTGATCAGTGATCGATTTTAAGACATTCTAGCGATGTCGAATATGAGGCATTCCACACCAAATGTCCCGCTACAGAAAAACATGTGTCCCGTAAATTTCTGAATAGGTTGTTTGGATACCCCTATATGGAACTAATAAAATTGCGTTTTTGATTTTTCTAATTTTCAAAAACTGGGCTTAAGGCGTGGTCAAATATTGGAAAAAATTTCAAATTTGTGGCGAGTTGCCTTGATTAAATATTTATCACAATAAAACGGAATGCACCACAATCTCAAAAATTAACATTCTTATATAGTTTTTTATGGACTATCGAATAAATTTTTTTTCTTTGGAAAATTTTCAGAACCCGTTCTGAAATTTTCCATTTTTTAAAAAAGTCAATTTATCAAAAATCCGGCCACTTTTTTTTTCTTTTTTTTAAATTTTTTTTAAAGTTTAGATGTTTGTCCATTCCCACAAAAAAAATCAGAAAAACATTTTTCGTTTTTTTCGAGAAATTCGCATTTGAGTTTTGAATTTCATAACAATTTTGTAATTTGCTTGTATTTCCTTGTATTATTGTTGCGAATGAGTATTATTAATTGTATGAATATTACTCATTCGCAACGTTAATACAAGAAAATACAAGCAAATTACAAAATTGTTATGAAATTTAAAATTCAAATGCGATTTTCTCGAAAAAAACGAAAATTGTTTTCCTGATTTTTTTTGTGGATGGACAAACATCTAAACTTAAAAAAAAAAAATAAAAATAAAAAAAAAGTGGCCGGATTTTTGATAAATTGACTTTTTTAAAAAATGGAAAATTTCAGAACGGGTTCTGAAAATTTTCAAAAAAAAAAAAATTTATCGATAGCCCATACAAAACTATATAAGAATGTAAATTTTTAAGATTGTGGTGCATTCCGTTTTAATGTGATAAATATTTAATCAAGGCAACTTGCCACAAATTTGACCATTTTTCCAATATTTGACCACGCCTCCTAAGCTCAGTTTTCGAAAAATTGAAAAACCAAAAACGCAATTTTGTAAGTTCCATATAGGGCTATCCATACAAGCTGTTCAGAAGTTTACGGTACACGTGTTTTTTTCGCTGGACATTTGGTGTGGAATGCCTCATATGCGTTCATACATCGTCATTTATGTCCATATATGGTGCATAAATGGATATATATGTCCATATATGGTGCATATATAGATATATATGACACTGTATGAAGGCATATATGATCATATTTGCAAAATATATGTCCATATACGTAAAATGAGGGCATATGAACATATATGACATATATGCTCCACATATGCCCATATATGTCATATATGGGCATATGCCCTCATTTTACGTATATGGACATATATTTTTCAAATATGATCATATATGCCTTCATACAGTGTCATATATATCCATATATGCATCCATATATTCATATATATGTATCCATATATGCTCATTTTTCACCGGGCAACTAAAAAAAAGAAAATAAGAATTACTGTTTTCATTTTCTTAAAACGAAAAAGGTTTGGAACTTCGATTTGTAACTTGGATAATAATTTTCCTACTGGTGAATAAAAACGTTTTTCACCAGCTGGTGAATTAAACCTAACATAATTATTTGTAAACATTATTTTCATAAAATTGTTTTTCTCATAAAGTTTTTTTCATCAAATATTTTTTACACCACAAAAATTTTTTTCATCAACATTTTTTGATTTATCAATTTTTTTTCATCAATATTTTTTTTTATGATTTTTTTTTTATTAAAAATTTTTTTTTCATCAAAATTAGTAAATCTTACGTATTTTTTTTTAGTTTTAGAATCTGAACATATTTTTAAAAGAAAAAAAAATGTCTTATAATCTTGCAGATTTTAGAATCTAACGAGGAAAATCTTTGTAACGTTATACACCGATATGGCTGAAACTTTCGAGAAATTTTCGAGTTATCGGCCATTGAAGAGTTTAGAAATTGCGTTGCCACCTTATGAAAATATATGGACCGTCGGGAAAATTCCAATAGCTCCGCTAGCTTTAAAATCAAAAAAAAAAGGAAAACCTCCATTGTTTTAACCATTTTTTGAATTAAAATTTCATTCAAATCGGTGTATAACGGTTTGGAGACTTCCGTTGCAAAATTTTTTTCTGTTTAAATTTATACTTTCTTTATTGAATTTATTTTCAAAATATTCGACTTTCAGACTCAGAAAAATTTTTTCAAAAAGTTTTATATAAAAATTTAATTTGACTAAAAAGGGTCTTATTTATGATGTGTTTTCTTGTGAAAAAATGTTGAATAAAAAAAATGTTTTTTTGAGTGAACAACAAATTTTGCTAATTTATTTTTGTCAGTTACAACAGGTTTATTTGTCAGTTGTTTTTATTAGAAATTTAGTTGATCCCGAAACAACTTTCATAGTAGTTGTTTCAACTGTCATATTCATATTGTTGATTTTACTTAAATAAGTGGTTAAGTTTACAAAAGTCCTAATTTAAATTTAAAACTTTTAAAGCGAAAACCACAAAAAATAAAATATTTCTTATTAAGTTTTTGAAATAATTCAATTATAGATTCAATAATAAAAATTAAAAAAAAAAAATGAATCGACCCGGGATATGCCGGGTACTTCAGCGAGTAAAAAAGTACATATATGTAGTGTTAAGATATCATTTGATTTTTTTGCAGATTATTACGTGAAATCACACATATGGTCAAAATATAAAAAAAAAAACTATAAGACCTTTGTTTAGTGCTATAGCCGAAAATGATTAGCCAAAATTTTAAATTCAATGTTGAAATATTAACATATAAATGAATGATGAAATTATAATTTACAATATGTGAATAATTTGAATAAAAAAAAATCTCATACAAATATAAAACAAACCTATAAACAAATCTGACGTCAATTAATTAAGTATGTTTATGTTATTTGTTATTTTATGGGAATTATTCAATAAATTAGACAAGTCATTATCCAAAAAGATAATTAACTTGTTAAATTAAATAAACAAGAAAATCCTTGATTAAATATTTATATAATTTTTTTTTTCACAGACAATTAAATAATAGTAAAGGATAGATTGATACATTTTTGAAAGTAAAAACCTGAAGTTAAATTAAAAAACTGATTTAAATAAAATTTTTAAAAATATCTTAAGGTTATTTAATTTCTTAAACACCACCTTATTCTCATACCATAACCAATAAACCATTTTCTACTTAATACAAAAATATTTAAAATTTTTTTTATTTATAAATTTTCTGAAACAACACGTATTTAATATGCTCTAATAATTCCTTTAGCCTAAAATTATAAATATGAATTTAATTTTTTTGTTTGCATTCATTACAAATAAATTAAATTGCTTTTTAAAGTAGTTTAAATAATAATAAAAAATATTTTTTTTCTCATTGTAAATTTATTTTTTTACATTCGAGTGCGATAGTTCAAATGTTCATGTTTAATAAAAAAAATTCAAAACAAGGTCTTTAGTTTAGTTTTCTTTGTTAATTTATAAGAAAATTTAATTTGACATAATAAATACCGGATTTAAGTATCTAACTAGAATGTTTTTTATTTTAGTTTGGCTTTGTTCTTAAAAATGTAATTTTAAATATTAAAATATAAAAACCTGTAGGCATTTTCAATGTATAAAATTCTAATAATATTAGTCTTTCAAACTAAAGACTTAAGACACAAACTGCAAAAAACAACTAATTGCATAAGGTTAAATCAAAAGACTTAAGACACATACTTGCATGTAATAGATCTTGTGAAAAAACAATAAGAAACCAGTATTCTTGCTAAATTTTAAATCTAATATTTTCATATAATCGTATTAGTCATAATGATCAAATTTAATCAAATCTTATCATGCACATCAATCAATTTTTTTTTTTTTTTTTCAAATAAAGGATTTTTAAAGATTTCTTGTTGAAGGTAATGAAATTTCTGAGAAAATTATGAGTTTTTTTTAATATTTTTTATATAGAAAAATCTCCAGATTCTGAAATAAATTTAGATTCTAGGAAAGATACATAAAAATGTTTATACTCTTAGATATTTTTCGTAAAATGTCGTGGATCGCAATATTTTTTAATTTGTAAACTAGTGTAATTCACCTGTTGGTGAATAATAAAATTTTCCATCAGTTCCCTGGCAGAAAAATACAAACGGGCCAACGTTGGAATGAAGTTGGCGGCGACGGTACCAACGTTGGCGAATCATACCTGTTTCTAAGTCTACGACGTCATTCCGAGGTTGAAATGATAACAGTGGCCAACGATCGCTCGACTTTTGTTTTAACGTTGGGTTAACATTGATTTTACAAATTTACGACATTGAATTTAACTTTTGCTTAGGGATGTATTGAAAATGTCGATGTAGTGCTTTTTAGTTACATTTTGTACAAATTGGTTGAAAAAGCAACTACTTAAGTGTTCACTTAGATTAAAGAGTTGAGCTATATGTAAATCGAAAACTTTTTAAAAAAATAAAAATGTTAAACTTTTAAATTATAATCTATAGTGTAGTGTTTTATGTAAACACAAAGTTGTGCCAACACAATATTTTTAGTAAAACTGTTTTACATTATACAATGTTGTATTTTTCGCTAGCCCGATATTGTACCAACACAAAATTTTTGGTACGGTTGGCAATTTCTGACTGGGTTGTTTCCATCAAAAAAATTTATTTTTCCTAAAAAAAAGATTTTCATCAAAATTTTTTTATTAAATATTTTTTATCAAATATTTTTTTTTTTATTAAAAAAAATCTTTTTTTCATAATTTTTTTTTTTTTCATGAAATTTTTTTTTTCATCAAAAAATTTTTTTTATCAAAAACTTTTTTGATAATTTTTTTTTTTTGTTTTTTTATAAAATATTCTCTATCCCCGAGTAAAAATTTTCTGATATAATCATATATAATTTGATACAATCTTATATAAGTTAATATGTATTTTTCCTTATTTTTTAATATGATAACATACATATTCCTATCTATTTATATACCGATCTATATGAAATTAGATATGACATATAAGGTCGGGAATTTTTAGATATGACAGATAAAAAGATATATGATTTTATTTATAATTATATCCCGAAAAATTTTTTCAAAATTTTCTACGTCCCGGACAAATAAAAAAAAAATTAAAAAAATTTCAAGTCCTAAAAAATTTTATGAAAATTTTCCAAGTCCCGGACACAAAATTTTTTGGAATAAAAAAATCATTGAAAATGTTTTTGAAAAATTTTAATTTTTTTTTTTAAATTTTCAAGTTCCGAAAAAATGTTTTTAAATTTTCTAAGCCACAAACATTTTTTGGAATTTTAGATCACTTATAAATGATTTTAGAAAAAAACAAGTAAAAAAGTTAAATTCGGCCTTGCCGAATGTAGTAATACCCTCCACAATTTCAAAAAGATTATTGCAAACAACTTTATTTAAAAGTAAATTACTTTAAAAAAAAATTTCCGCGAAAAAAAATTTTGGTAAAAAAAAAAAAAATCCGCGATTTTTTTCTTTTTTTGTCAAAAAATATGTTCGTACTTGTTTAAATGCCATTTGGTGTTCAATTATGTTCACATATGTCAACCAGAAGCCGAATTAAAGCATTTTGTATATTTAGGTTACGTTGAATGTACTGAAATTTTTGAGGTGTGCTTACATTTTCCTACATAACTTTTGAACCGCTTAACCGGACAGACGGACAGACGGACAGACGGACAGACGGACAGACGGACAGACGGACAGACGGACAGACGGACAGACGGACAGACGGACAGACGGACAGACGGACATCGCTAGAATTTCTTAAAATCGATCTGGCATCATGAATATATATACTTTATGGGGTCCCAGACCGATATTTCGATGAGTTACAAACGGAATGACAAACTTATATATACCCTCTATCACTAAGTGGAGGGTATAAAAATTACAATTTTTTAATAATTTACAAAGTCCCGAAAAAAATCCGAAGAATGCAATAAAAACTTTTCTAATTGATAATGTATCCAATCTGATAAAATAATTTCTAATTTCACGTTTAAAATTCCAAAAAATTTTACCAGATTTCATCAAAAAATATAAAAATTTATCTAATTTTAACAGATAAGATATGATTTAATACAATTAGATAGACCCATTTTTGGGATCAAACTTAATCAAATTTGATATTATTTTATCAAAAATAATAGAATTTGATATAATCGTATAATATTCGATCCGCCAATTTTCGGATCAAAATTGATATGGATTTACATAAAAGCATATCTGTTCATATATAATTAAATATTGCGTCATATAACTTTTTTTTACTCGGGGTTGATCCACTTTATATGGTTATATATTGCTCCATATATGATTAGATTCGTATTTTGGTTTTGCTCATCAAATTGTATAAAAATAGATATTATAAGATCAATTTGATATATTTAGATTCGACAAAATTCAGGATCAAATTGTATCAATTTTTATATTTTTTTGATCTTAAGTAATACAATTAGATATTATTTGATACAACCATTTTACGGATCAAATTAGATCTATTTAGTAAAATTATCATAATATTTTTACTGGGTCAAAATCATTTTTTCATTTTTTTTATCAAAAATTCTGTAAAAAAAATATTTACCAGTTGGTAGAAACGTAATAAATTTTTTTCATCAAAACTAATTTTTTCATCAAAATTTATTTTTACTTTTTGTTTTTTTATCAATTTTGTTTTTAAAAAATATTTGTTTTTTTTAACAAAAAACTTTTTTTTTAACAAAAATTTTTCCGGCTATCAAAATTTGTTTTTTATTAAAACCTTTTCTGGCAAACATTTTATTTTTCATCAAAAACTTTTTTTAAAAAAAAAAATTTTCATTTAAAATTGTTCGCTAAAATGTCTTAGATTCGATTATTCTCATTTAAAAAATTTACAGCTGTTTTGGTTTGGACAGTATCTTACTTTCCAAAGACAGACTAAACTGATTTTGCTCATTTGCCAATAATACATCTCTTTTGGTTTGAAGTGCACCTTGCTTTTCGCAGACTGACGAAGGGATGGATATCGCTAGAATGTCTTATAATCACCATAGATCCATAATATAAAAACTAAATGGGATCCTTTACCGATATTATAATTTATATTATGTTATTTTTTCTTTTAAAAAATTTGATTCAAAGGAGGCAAAAAGATCAAAAAGGTGCACTTTGGTACTTTTCTATTAAAAAAAAGGGATAAAAAGGGTAAAAAAGTGTACTTTGGTACCTTTTATTTTTTTGAAATAATGGTTTTAGAGATTTGAAATTTGCAATTAAAGTTCATCCAGCCAAAAATACATACTGACGACTTTTTAGAAAGTTTCTATTCAAAGGTGATTAAAAAGTGTACTTTGGTACTTTTCCATCTCCTGAAATAATGGTCATACTTGATATTTGGAAAAAAAAATCTTTTTGGAAGTTTCGATTCTAAGAGAGTAAAAAATTGTATATAAGTGTACTTAAATACCTTTTCGATCTCGTATAATAACGAGGTTAGAAACTTGAAATTGTAAATCAAGAAAACTTAAAATTTGGAATAACTGCTAAAATTAAATTCTTAGAGGCTTTAAAATAATAGTTTTAGAAAATTAAAATTTGGACTATAGGTTCATCCAGAGAAAAATACAATCTGACCGTTTTTGATGGTTGCGATTCTTAACTTCTACTTTTCTACTTTTTATACCTCATGAAATATTGGTCCATTTTAATTTTTTAAAATGTCGAAATCCTCCAACAGAAAAAAATCCAAAAAAATTGTCATTTAAAAATTTCAAATATGTTCTTTTGTTACCTTTTGGAATTTATCAGATGGCGATGCAACAACTGTACTCAAAATTATCAACACGCGCAATTACAGTGTTGCCATACTGAAGCCCTTCTATCTTTCAAATCTTTCATCTCTCTTCTATCCCCTTTCCGAAAGAAACATCACGGTTACATTAGTAATTGATAGGCAGCATTGCCTGAGTGTTGTTTCTTTTTTTAAAAAAAAAAAAAAAAAAAAAAAACTTTTCAATTGGAAGAGGGTGCACTGTGGTACTTTTTTCACCTATCGGAATATTTTCATAAGAACTTGATATTTGAAATTTAGAAACCTCCAGTGAAAAAAAAATATTCTGAATTGGATTCTAAGAGGGTAAAAACTTTTAAATAATGTACTTTGGTACTTTTTTGATTCCCTAAAATAATAATCGGAGAAATTTAAAGTTTTAAATCAAGAAAACTTAAAATTGTAATTGAGCAAAAAAAATTGTTTCAATACTTTTTGAAAATACCAATGCTAAGTGGAAGAAAATGGAAACAAGATGTGCTGTGGTACTTTTTCCATCCCCTGAAAAAATGGCCCAACAATTTTAAATGAATAAAAATGTTTCAAAATTGTACTATGGTACCTTTTCTTTCTTTAAAAAGAATGATTTTAAAGACTTGAAATTTGTAATTAGGAAGTATTTAGCAAAAAATATATACTGAAACAAGTGAGAGTGTTAAATTCGGTTGTGCCAAATCTTTTATACCCTCCAAAATGTTAAAAAATAATAAAAAATAAAAATTTCCAGCACCGTTTTTTATACCCCACACCACTCTGTGGTACAGGGTATAATGAGCTTGTGCTGATGTTTGTAACTACCCGAAATATTGGTCCTAGACCACTTTCAAGTATACCGATCGACTCAGAATCACTTTTTGAGTTGATTTAGCGATGTCCGTTGTGCGCACGATACAGGTCGCAATTTTTAAGCGATTTGTCTGAAATTTGAAACTTAAGCTTCTCTCGATCCAAGGACGGACGCTATTGAAATTGGAAAAAATCGGTTTTGACCTAGCCTTCATACAAACGTCCCCTTTAAATTTGGGTCAAATGACCCTAACAACCGTTGTATAAAAAGGAAATGAGTATTAATTAAAACAAAACCTTTTTATTTTGTACGAGTGGTTGTAAGTCACTCGCTGAATATCTTTATGATACTCGGTTGAGTATTTCTGGAATACTGAATACTGATTTATTAAATATAAAAATAGAACCTATTTACAAAATATAAAATCTTAAAACTAAACTAGAACTATCATAATGACTACCTGTTGTAAGCAGGTAGTCTATATACATACATTAAGCAAACTACATGTTTGCTTAGAATACGGAGTTTTCTAATTGTAGGAAAATCCACACTCATTAAAATGTATTTTGGGATTGTAACGATCCCTTTTACTAGAAACTAAAGATACAATAATGTTTTTATTTAAACATATAAAAATATGAAATAAAACCCATGTTCATACTTAAACAACCGTATTTTAATAGATATTCTTTCAAAATTTGGCAGGTAAACGATTTTCGTATTCACAAATCACAGTTCCGAATTTCGAAGTAATCGGACCAGTTCTTCTTGTAGCTCCCATACAAACCACCATCCCGATATTCACATAAATCTATAAAATTTGATGAAAATAGAAAAAATTTGATTAAAATGTTGTTTGTATATGTTTAACGCATACTTTAATAACCCAAAAATCTGATTATAATCGCACCATTTTTGGACTTAGGCCCCATATTAAAATTTCGCCCGATATTACTAAAAGCGGTTTATTTGCAACAAATATAAGCCAATTTCACTCAAATTCGGTATGTGAGTGTTTTGTAGACTTATTAACGACTTCACAAATGATAGACCCAATTCGTCCATGTTTGGACTTGGTACCCACTTTCCGGGAAACACTGGTGTAGGGTATTATATGGTCGGTCTTGACCGACTATAATTTTCTTACTAGTTTTTTTTTTGGAATGGTAGTGAGGGTTTGGTGGGAGACGTTGGGGGAAAGCGTTTTGGTACCTTACGATTTCCTAAAAAAATTTCAGAAACTTGAAATTTTGAATACACGATCCTCCAGCTGAAAAAATAATTTTGAAAAAGTATTTCAAAAAAAGTAGATAAGTTAAATTCGACGTGGCTGAATCTATGAATACTACGGCGTACCGTCAAATTCAAATTTTCGAATTTCATGTCGTAATACCTGCCAAACGATGGCCACGTAAAAGCTGGTTGTGGGAAAATTTATGAAAAAAATTCTGCAAGGTCATCTTCAGTCGGCAACCAGCGGTCAAAGTTGGAAAAATTTACGTATTTTGACCAAAATTCATGTCTGAATTTATTGACCATTTCCGGCTTAAAAATTCGAAAATTTGGCGTACTTTATTGTAGAGTTTGCAAAAAGATTAAAATCGTAATCGTAATCACGATTAATCGCACCAATTAATCGTAATCGTAATCGACAAAAAAATCATGCGATTACGATTAATCATTTTCTATAAAATACACTGTTTTTTTAACGATTTCAAAATATATTATATTGGCCTACGATACATTTAACTTATTTGCAAATTCTCTACTTAAAATTTAAAGTAAAATTTAAATTTTCATCTTAGAAATACACAATTTTGTTTTAAAAATAATCCACAAGAATTTGGCTGGATTTGGTCAAAAAATTCGGGTATGAAGTTTTATCAAAAAACGTATTTTTTTCTGGTTGCAGACTGAATACCCTCTTTCTAAATTTGCTTATAAATTTTCACACAATCAGCTCTTCAGTGGCCATTGATAGACATTCTGATACGAAATTCGAAAGATTATAATTTTCGGGACGCCCAAATATATATATACACATAAAAGTAATTGTTGTCGATTTTTTTTTCCAAATGATCCTTCATTACAAATTTCATGAGTCTAGGATCGTTATTTCATAAAATATGAAATGGACAAAAAGTACACTTTTTACCAATTTTACGACCCTTAGAAGTTTAATTTACAACAAGTACATTTTTTCAGACGTTTTTTTTAACCAAAGGATCCTGTATTCCAAATTTTACCTCATTTTGTCCCCTTAACAATTTATCAAAAATCCGGCCACATTTTTTTAATTTTTTTTTAGTTTAGATGTTTGTCTATCCACATAAAGAATTCAGAGGGCATTTTTCGTATTTTTCGAGAAAATCGCATTCGAATATTGGATTTCAGAAAAATTCTATAATTCTCTTGTATTTTATTGTGTCAACACCGCGTATGAGTAACGACTATTTGCGAAACCAATGAATTTTCGTTACTCATACGCTGTGTTGACCCAAAAAAAATACAAGAGAATTACAGAATTTTTATGAAATCTAATAATCAAATGCTTTTTTCTCGAAAAATACGATTTTTTTTTTGTGTGAATAGACAAACATCTAAACTCAAAAAAATGTGGCCGGATTTTTGATAAATTGACATTTTTTAAAAAACCAAAACTTTCACAACGGTTTCTGAAAATTTTCCAAAATAAAAAATTTTATTTGATAGCCCATACAAAAATATACACGAATGTTAATTCTTTGTAAGTTTGCTAAATATTTAATCAAGGGAACTCGACACAATTTTGACAATTTTTTCAATATTCAACCGCGCTCATTAGCCTACTTTAAAAAAAAAAATAAAAACCAAAAACGGAATTTTCGTAGTTTTAAATAATAATTTTATTGCATAAAATATTTATTTTTGTATACTTGTACATTCTGAAATGTAAATTTTAAAAGAGTTTTTTTTTTAAAACTGTTGCAATAATATTTATTTAAAAACTCGATTAATCGATAATCGCGATTAACGGCTATTTTTTTAATCGTAATCGCGATTATGAAATATCTCGATTATTTGCAAACTCTACTTTATTGTAAACATATTTAATAAATTCCAAAATCGCGATTTTTGAGCACATATGCTGATTTTTAAACATTAAAATTGTTTTTGTATCCAAATTGGTCCCAAAAGTTGGAAAATGTTAAGTGTGCTACTAAAAAAATATAAAAACAGGATTTTGGTCTGAAAATGCTGATCAGCAGATGTGGCATGATCAGCAGATGTGGCAATCGCAGATCAGCATTTTTGGACCAAAATCACGTTTTTATATATATTTTTAAATTTTTTAGATAGCACACTTAACATTTTTCAACTTTTGTTGTCTAAAAAATATAAAAAAAATATGAAAAAAAGATTTTGGTTCGAATATGCTGATCAGCATCGTGGAACAAAATTGCAGATCAGCTTTTCTGGACCAAAATCGCGTTTTTATAATTTTTTTTTTAATATATTTTTAGATACCACACTTAACATTTTCATACTTTTAAGACCAATTTGGATAAAAAAATTGCGGTTTTGGATTTTTTTAAATATTTTTCCAATAATGTACGCAAAATTTCCGATTTTTGAGCTGGACTTGGTCAAAAAATTCGGGCATGAATTTTGGTCGAAATACGTAATTTTTGTTAACTTTTACCGCTGGTTGCCGACTGAAGATGACCTTGCGAAATTTTTTCATAAATTTTCCCACAACCAGCTCTAACGTGGCCATCCAATTTTTGAGCTGGACTTGGTCAAAAAATTCGGCCATGAATTTTGGTCGAAATACATAATTTTTGTTAATTTTGACCGCTGGTTGCCGACTGAAGATGAACTTGCGAACTTTGTTCATAAATTTTCCCACAACCAGCTCTAACGTGGCCATCGTTTGGCAGGTTTTACAACATAAAATTTGAAAATTTCAATTTTACGGGACGCTCTAATGAATACCCCCACAATGCCCTTTTTAAAGAATGGTTAATTTTTAACTTGAAAAAATTCACAATTTTAATTAGAAATATTTTATTTGGATTGAAAAACCTTTTTTGTCATTTTTGTAAAAAAAAAAGAAAAATTACTATTTTTTTTTTTGAGTGTAAAATTTTTGTCGAGTCTAAATTTTTTTTAGTCAAAATATTTTTGAGTGACAAAAATACTTTTTAAAGTAATTTTGTGGTTTCACAAAGTTTTTAAGGCTCGATTTTTTCAGCACGTGAATTTATTGAGAAGCGAATCTGAGATTTACGGTTTTGGTAATAAATTTTGAACCACGATCGTGCACGAGACCGATTTAGCTGATATTCAATATGAACTTGGCCAGTTGAACCAAAAATATATATGCCAAGCTTCAGAAACCCCAGAACTGCTTTGCTAAAGTTATCGTGTTATTTATCTCGTAAATTCGCGAAAAACCCTTGCCGAAATTCCCTATTTTGCTCATAACTAGGGATGAGATTTTCATGCACTAAAAAATCGAAAATATGCGCTTAAAATATGCGCTTAAAATATGCGCTAAAAAATTCAAATATGCACTAAAAAACCTAAAAATATGCACTTAAAAATAAAGTGTGTGCAATAAAAATTTTGTTTTCATAGTAAAAACTTCTATAAAAGCAAAAAGTAACGCCAGGTTTAAAAAGTAACATTTAAAACTTTTTATAAGCAAGATTTTTTAGAAATTAAGACAATCTGTAAAAAAAAAATTAAAGAAAAAAAAAATAGTTTTTCTTATTTCCAAAATAACTTTTTAAAATTTAAAATAGTTTTTGAAACAAATAAATTTCAATTTGTGTTTTTGCTAATTTATGCCAAAATATGCACTTAAAAGTTGGAAATATGCACAAAATATGCATTTAAACCCAAAATATGCAAAAATATGCATTTTCACCAAAATATGCAAAAATATGCAAAAACAAATCGATGCCATTTTAACGCAAATTTCTTGATTCGGAAAAATAATTGGTCGATATCGTTTTTAGACTATCGACAAAAAACATGCATTTGCATGGAAATCTCATCCCTACTCATAACTTTTGAACCACTAGACCGATATCGCTGGATGACAATACCAACCTGGCTAAGTAAATGCCCTACATATATGCCAAACTTCAAGAGCCTCCGTTAAGTCTTTCAAAAGTTAGCGCGTTGTCAACAGACAGACGGACGGAATTCGCTAGATCGTCTAAGAATCAACCAAGGATCATGAATATATATACTTTATGAGGCCCTAGACCAATATTTCGTTGTGTTTCAAATGGAATGGCTCACTTATATATACCATCTTTCAATAGAGTGGAGAGTATAAAAAGTAATTTTTGGAAATTCTGGTTCTAAATAGGTAAAAAAGTGTACTTTGTTACTTTTGTTTATTTAAATTTTTTTTTTAAACATGGTTCTAGAAACTTAAAATTTAGAATAAAGGGACATTCATCGGAAAATACATTTTCAAAAAATAAGTTTTTAGAAAGTTATGATTTTAAGAGGACAAAAACGTTCTCTTCGGGACTTTTTCTATCTCCTGAAAAAATATTTGGAATACCAGCAAAACCAAAAACATTTTAAACCAAGTAAAAAAGTTTAATTCGGCCTTGCCGAATGTAGTGATACCTCCACAATTTTGAAAAGATTATTGCACAAATTTTATTTGAAAGGAAATTACTTTTGAAAATAAAAAATTTTGAAAAAAAAAATTTCCGGGAAAAAAAAATTGGTAAAAAAATAATCCCCGATTTTTTTCTTTTTTTGTCAAAAAATATGTTTGTACTTGTTTAAATACCATTTGGTGATCAATTATGTTCACATAAGATAACCAGCAGCCGAATTAAAGCATTTTGTATTTTTAGGTTATGTTGAATGAACTAAAATTTTTGAGGTGTACTTACATTTTCGTTCATAACTTTTGAACCGCTGAACCGATATCGCTCAAATGCAATACAAAACTTCTCGGGAGAACTTCCAATAAATATGTTAAGTTTCAGTCATCTCCGTGTAATATTTTGGCTGTGATCACCATTTCCACAGACAGATAGACAGACTGACAGACGGACATCGCTAGAATGTCTTAAAATCGATCGGTATCATGAATATATATACTTCATGGGGTCGGAGACCGATATTTCGATAAGTTACAAACGGAATGACAAACTTATATATACCCTCTATCACTAGAGTGGAGGGTATAAAAATAAAATGTACTTTGGTACATTTTCTATCTCCTTAAAATAGTGATAATAAATACATGGAGTTTTAAAGAATCTTTCAAGAGGGAAAAAAAAATCTGAAAAGAAATAAGTAAAGGGGGAGAAGGAAGGGAAATTTATAATTTTCATTTTTTAATTATTGAATTAATGCCCGCAGAATATCAAAATTTGACAAGTAGGGTCCTTCCGCGTAATAAGAAGGACTTAGACATCCAGAACAAGTAAGAGGAAAATGGGGGCTCAAATCTGATGTTTATATTTTTCGGTATTTAATATTAGCGGTAGTGAAATTTCGTGCTGTACAATTTTTATAAATAAAAGTTGTGAATGGTGTGAAAAGTGTTAAAAATTAAAAACGGGAATAGTCGGTCAAGTAAAGTGTATTAAAATTATGCAAAAACCAACTGACCGGCATAATCTTAAATTAGCATTAACATCAATATATAATTGTAGTAATCATTGATCATTGTAAAAAAACAATTTTTTAAATTGCATGTTTAAACAAAAAATGCAAAAAAAAGAAAACAACATAAAAAAGAATTAAAATAAAATATTCATTGATTAAATCGAAAATCAATTAACCAAATTTTAGCTTAAAATGTACGGTTTACACAGAAAAACAAAATCTAAAGACAAAAAACACATTATTGTGTCTTAAGGTGAAGGTTATTTTGACCAAAATTCAATGCAAGTTTTTTTTTGATTTTCAGCTAAAAGATTTTTTATTGTCTTCTCATCGGGGTTTAAGTCTTGAGTAAGCAATTAAAGATTTAACAATTTCCTTTTGTTTTATGCAGATTTACGTTTATTTTTGCACAATTCGTAATTTTCAAATTTAAATATTCCACTTAAAACAAGTCATTTTCAAAATAATCACACGAATAATCATATCAAATCAAAATGTTTTTGTTGTTGCTATTGCTGAATGATGTTGTTTTTTTTTTGTGTTTTGCTATGACTGATGCTGACTGTCTGATTATGATGGCAATATTTTGTAAGTTCGGTACGGTACTGTTTGCTACTGTTTTGCAATTACATTGGTAGAAAAAATCTAAATCACCTTAAACTGATTTTATATACTTGTGCATTGATTTTATATTAGGATGGATCGTTTTACAACATTTCTTTACAATTGCATTAGAATACTCGGCCAAAAAAATGGTGAGCAACTCACATGTACTCCAATCGGAATATATATTTTCTTTCTAAATTAATTTAGAGCAATGGTTCTCAAATGGTGGGTCGCGACCCCCTAGGGGGTCGCGGAAGAGTTTCAGAGGGGTCGCGAACAATTCTGTTAAAACTTAAATTTTGGTAAATTTAAAACACATTTGTTGTGTTTTAAAAATAAAAATAAATTAGGTTTTTGAGAAAATTTAAGGCAAAGTTCACAAAAATGTATTCTTTGTGATATTTTTGAATGTTTGTGATATTTTTGAATGCGCCTGGGATCTGACCAATTTTTTCGATTAACTTTTTAATGCTGATTCCAAATCTGGATCCGAATAACAGATCTAGATTCGTAATCTAATAAAATTTCGATCAATACCAAACATTGGTACATAATTTTGAAAAAAGAACAATCATTACTCAAAATTGAACTTTAAATGCTTTCTTGGTAAACATTTCTTCATTTCTGATCAGGTTAAACTGGTATTTTTCTTTTATTTTCCGAAATAAAAAATGGATAACAATAGTAAGTTTCGATATAAAAAGCCATAGTTCGGTACCGAGTTTCTAAATATTTAAGGAAATTGAGGTCATAGCTCATAAAAATTGTGTTTTTTTATTTTTTAGAAGTTTTTTACGTGATATTTTTGGTATGCGTCTGGGATCTGACCACGCGATTTCGATTAATCTTTCAATGCTGCTTCTAAATTTGGTTTACAAATTTTTCCATTACTTCAGGTTTAAAAAAAAAACTGAGGGCAAAGTTCCCTTTAATAATATTTTTTTAAGGTGGGGGGGTCGTGAAAAATTTGAAATATTGAAAAGGGGTCGCAAAGCAAAAGTTAGTGCGAAGCTCTGATTCAGAGTATAAAAAATATTTTAAAGTCAAAATATTTTCTTAGTTTGCATGACAAAAGTGCGACAACCATAAATTTTCATTTTGAATATGTATTTTGAAGGTGATATCTCATCTTTTCAATTATAAACGCGAATATCTCTAAAACCGTCTTGAGAAATTTGGAGGGCTGATTTGAAATCACGAGGTCCATTTTATGTAAAATCACGTTTCAGTGCCGTTTTAAAAACCACTAAATACGCGATTTTTTGTAATTTTCACATGCGAATGTCTCGAAAATGGAAAAGGCTAGAAAAGTTTAAATGTATAAAACGGTGTTACTTATAACAATTTTAAAATCAGATTTGGAAACAGGAGGTCAAAATCGATTAAGTTGATATATTTGAATTTTTAAAAGTAAAGGTTTTTTGATTTTTTGCAATAAACGCGGTTTTAGCTAAAAGTTCTAGATCGAAGATATTGATTTTTGTTGCTAAATTTTTCTTAGACATTTAAAATACATATTAAAAAAAATTGTGGTAGTCTCATTTTTAGGTTACAGGTGGTTCAGACTAGTTGTGATGCTTGGTCAGAAAAGGCTTTAACCTCAAGTTGCGAGCACTGTAAATGTCTTTCTTGATTATGTACTATATTCCGACAAAAATCAAAACTTTCGCTTAGCCGTTTTTGAAAAAATTGCGTTCAAACTTCAAAAAGTAGATATTTTGAAGCTTAAATCTCATCGCACAGAGGTTTGCTTTGTTTGTGAAATTCTTACTGGTTACACCGTCCGACAAAAATGAAAAAAAGTCGTTGAACACGAACTGGATAATATACGTATGAAATTAGAGACTAAATGTAGTAAAACTGCATTTATAGTTTTTCATTTCGTGATCCTGTTTTCCTTTAAAAGGACTTCAAAGTTTTAGAGGATACAATCTTATAAAATATTTTTTAATATTTTTGCTTATCCTAGGATGGTTTGATGGACCAACAATGTGGGGGTGAAACTAATCAGTACAGATATATTATGAGATGAGTAACTTTTTTAAAGCAATAAATTAAAAATACTCTATTATGACAATATCATATATAGAAATATTTTTGGGCCTCGCGCTAGAATAATACTCTAATCAAAAATTTTTAAATTATTTAAATTGTTTAAATGCTTTAAATTGGAGACGAAGAAAAATCTTCTGAAAGGATACTTACGCTAAAAATATGTATCGCCCATTCCATAAGATATTGAACATTCCATGAGATACAGTGGGCGAATATACATTGGAAACTTTTTTATAGTAGAAGCAATTTGTTAAAGACAAAGCTAACAATACTAAACATTATTATTATTAAACGAGTATTATTTTAAAAAATGTTATGTTGGTAATTTATAAATCTTTAATTTAAGCTTGATAGCGTCCAGATTGAGTAAATAATAAATGTGCTACAAGGATCGATCTGGAAAATAATATTATTTATTTAAATTATTTTAATATATCCTTACTATACACTTAGGTGTACTAAAGTTTATAAACAATTAGAAGAAAAAACTGACTTTACAAGCCTGTTTTAGAAATAATTTCTATAAAAATCAAATAATTATTAAGAAAAAGGTCGATTAACTATAAAAAAAATAACACCTTTTCTTTGTTTACAAAAAATTGGTGATAAAAAGAATTAAAGGTCAAACAAGTAAGAGTGTTAAATTCGGCTGTGCCTCATCTTTAATACCCTCCAACATGTTAACGAAAATCACTATTTAAACTATTTTTTATATTCACGCCCTAAAAAGGGGGCGGGACAAAAAAACAAATTTTTTTAGTCCCCCCGTTTCTAGTGCAGGACTCTAAACTTCTTCTTGCATAAACATTAGAGTGTCCCTTATTTTAAGAAATGTTGAGACGGTACCCGCTCATTTTTTTCCATTTGACTTAAAAATAACTCAGGAAAATTTTTACGCCCCTACGACCACGCCTTCCCTACGCGACGGGGCCTTAAAAATCATTTTTCCATACAAACCAAAAAAATTTTTTTTTGATTTTTAATTTTTTTTGTTATTAATTATTATATAACTTGGTTAGCTTATTCACGGTGGAATAAGGCTTTCAGCTCTAAAAAATTTTTTCGAAAAAAAAAATTTAGCGCCGTTGAAGTCCTACGGTAAAAAATTTTTAAAAAATATTTTTTTTAGTTTTGGCAAGCACCGGTTTTAGTTCTTATGTTGCTTTTAATGATATATATTCGAAAAAAAAAATATTATTCATATCTGTGACAGCATTATCTTTTTCGAAAAAAAAATTTAGAGACGTGGGGTCCTACGGTAGAAATTTTTTTAAAAATATTTTTTTTTAGTTTTGACAAGCAATGGTTTTAGTTGTTATGTTGTTTTTAATGATATATATTCAAAAAATATATTATTCATATTAGTGACATCTTTATCGTGTATCCAAAAACATCATCAGTGCATTTTTATCCCTTTTTTTAGAACACGATAAAGATGGCACAGATACAAAGAATATTTTTTTATGAATATACATCCGTTGCTTGTCAGAACTAAAAAAAAAATATTTTTTAAAAATTTTTTGAAAGCCATATGCCACCAAAATCAATTTTTTTGTCGTGAATAAGCTAACCAAGTTGTATTAAAATTAATAACAAAAAAGTTAAAAATCAAAAAAAAAAATTTTGGTTTGTATGGAAAAATGATTTTTATGGCCCCGCTCTTTAAGGCCCCGTCGCGTAGGGAAGGCGTGGTCGTAGGGGCGTAAAATTTTTCCTGAGTTATTTTTTGGTCAGATGGAAAAAAATTAAGGGGTGCCGTCTCAGCATTTCCAACATTTCCAAAATAAGGGACACTCTAATAAACATGTTTTATTTGTTTAGCAAAAATATAAAAAAAAACGTGAAAAATATCGTGTTTTTCTGGGTTTGGTTTAGTTCTTCAAGGGGGAACTTTTCCCCCTAGTCCGATTTTGCCCATTTCCAAACTTAACCTGCCTAGGACAATAAGACATATTCGTGCCAAATTTCAGGAGGCTAGCTATTTTATTTTGGACTGCATCGTGTCATCTACAGACAGACGGACAGACGAACTTTCACAGAATGTCTTAGAATCGATCATGGATCAATAATTTATATCGTCGCTGCGCCTAAAAATGGAGTCATGTGTAGTTTTTTAAATTTTTTTTATTACATCTTTATGATCCCCTATTGGTCATACGTTTACTCACTAAACCGTTTTTTGATATCTTGATTGGTTCAAAAGTTAGTAAAAGTAGCTATGTGTTCGTCATACTAAAAATGGTCTGAAAAGGAGTTATGTGTTAAGCTACACATAACTTTTTTTGATAAAAAAATAACAGAACGTGACAAAATGGACCACTTTTTTAGTAATATGAGGTTCAGACATAGCATCCAAGTATTTTGAATGAATTTGTAAAGATTTTTTGGAAAATATTTGCAAATATTCATCCTGTTATCTAAATCCTAAAT
The DNA here is from genome assembly GCA_963921195.1 of Pegoplata infirma. Classification (NCBI taxonomy): domain Eukaryota; kingdom Metazoa; phylum Arthropoda; class Insecta; order Diptera; family Anthomyiidae; genus Pegoplata; species Pegoplata infirma. Next base: position 55,054,245 of record OY992540.1, on the reverse strand, counting down.
AGCGGGTAATAAAGCCTTGTGAAAGCAATTAAATCATTGACGGCGGAAAATTTTAGTATTTAAAGTACAGCATCTTTCGCAGATGTCAATTTATGTCAAAGCTCTTAAATATTTACAAGAAAAAACAAAAAATCAGCACCAGTTTTGCGAAAAATCTGTTGTTCGCTGTTTAGTGAAGAGCTTTTAAATATCAAAATTTTAAGGAACTTGTCTAATTAATGTCGCTTTAAACCGCCAACAACCTATATTTAGTCTTTGTCCCTCTCGAAAAGAAATTAACAATAAGAATGGTTTAATAAGCAAAAGGAGTTATGTGTAAAAAATATTTCCATTTATTTAAATTTTGTTCCAAAAAGTACTTAAAAAAGGAGTTATGTGTATGTTTTTTGAAAATTTCTTCACCACTGGAAAACCGCTAAATGTTTCATAATTTTTTTGCAGTATGTGGATAGCATATCGGTACAAGAATTTTTTTTAGAACAAACTTTTAAAAAATATCGCGAAGGGACGAAAATAAACAGTTTTTTTGCTCTCCTGAACACTTGCCCCAAAACACATGACTCCATTTTCAGGCGCAGCGACGATATACTTTATGGGGTTCTCGACCGATATTTCGATGCGTTACAAACGGAATGACAAAGTGAGTATACCCCCAAACTGTGGTTAGAGGGTACACAGAAAAAAAAAGTTCATACTTGGAATTAATTTATTCTTGAATTAATTTATTCTTGAAGGCTGGAATTCCAGATTTGAACATTTAATTTTTAAGAATCGGGTGAATTCCTGGAAAAAAATTTTTAATATGTATGAAAAAGATGTAAAACTATAAAAAATTAGTAACACGCACATTTTACGTACCTTTATTTCGCTAAATAATGCAATTTAATGCCTAAATTATATTTTTGTCCCAAAACAAAACAAAAAAATCTTTGACAAATTTTATTTTTTATTTCAAACAAACTTTGTTTATTTTATTTTTTTTTTTTAAATTTAAATGTTATTGAAATATTTATAAATAGTATGAATTTATTAATAAATAGAATGAATTGAAATCAATGAAAGTGATTCATACTATTTATGTACAAAATTTGTTCTGTGTATAAAACTGTGGATTTTTATAAATGTGGATTTTTTATACCATCCACTCTAGTGATAGTGGGTATATATAAGTTTGTCATTCCGATTGTAACACCTCGAAATATTGGTCTAAGACCCTATAAAGTTCATGATCCTCGTTCGATTCTAAGACGATCTAGCGATGTCCGTCCGTCTTTCTGTCTGTCTTTTGAAAACACGCTAACTTTTAAAAGACTTTACGGAGGCTCCTGAAGTTTAGCATTTATATATATTGGGCATTTACCTGGTCAGGTTGGTATTGCAATCCAGCAAAATCGGTCCAGTGGTTCAAAAGTTATGAGCAAAAGAGTGAATTTTGGCAAGAGTTTTTCGTGTATTTACGAGATAAAAAACACGATAACTTTTGAAATGCTATCCTGAGGATGCTGAAGCTTGGCATATATATTTATCGTCCCCCTAGGCTGGTTTATATTGAATTTCAGCCAAATCGGTCCAGTGGTTCAAAAGTTATTAACAAAACCGTAAATTTCAGATTCGCTTTACCTTAAATTCACGTGCTAAAAAAAACGCGCCATAAAAAAACTAGCTTTAAAACACAAAACTACTTTAACACAAAACTACTTTAAAAAGTATTTTTGTAATTAAAAAAATTTACACTCGAAATTTTACACTCAAAAAAAATAGTAATTTTTCTTTATTTTACAACAAATACACAAAAAAAGGGTTTTTTACTCAATATAAAATATTTCTAATCAAAATTATTAATTTTTTTCACGTTACAAAATTTACAAATCTTTAAAAAGGACATTGTGGAGGGTATTCATAGATTCAAATTCGAATTTAACTTTTATACTTGTTTCTACTGTACTTAAAAAATTTCACTGTTTGTTTGGGTTGTTGGAAAATCCTCGTTTATTAAATCCGCTCCTAACTGTAGAATTTTTATTACATATTTGTATTAATATTAAGTTTTTTTTGTTTAACTTTTGGATTTGAAGTATTACTAAAAGGAAATTTGAAAGGTACGCCTTTAATCAACGCGAATGTTGCAAAATTGCAAAAAGAAAAAATCGCCATTTTTATCGCATATTTTATTAAACATAAAAATTACTTTATTATTAAAAAAAAATACAGTGAAAAAAACATTTACCGGGTGTTTACTCTACACCAATGGTTCCCAACCTTTGATTCTCGCCCCACTGGGGGGCAATTTGAATGCTTCAGGGGGGCAACTAGCAAATTTTTAAGTTTTTTTATTAAAAAACTAAAAAAAAAAAATATTTTCATTAAATTATTTAGTTGGTTGTTGAAAACTTTTGCTAAAAACTTTGTTAAAATGATGATTTTAACAAAAATTTTGCTTTTGAAAAATTTACACAATTTTCTTGATGGTAGGGGGGACATTTTAGTTTTTTAACTTAAAAGTGGGGCATTGCCCAAAAAAGGTTGAGAACCATTGCTCTACACGATCCACTGTGCAAAGGTACGAAAAATAAAACTAACAATTTTTTTGTGTAATTTATGGAACAGTCGACCTATCTATCGGGATTCTTTCCACGACGGATTTTTTTAATAAAAATAATTTAATTAATATTATTAATCAACATCATCTCTAACAAAAACTTTGTTCTTTATAGGGTTAAAAAATCTCTACCGATATTTCAAGCAAAATTATATGAAAACTATATACATTATATTGAGTAATCATTTACATACAACAAATTATGATATAATTATACTTCTACACAATTGGCCCGTGTTCAGCCTGGCGTATACTTTATATTTGTTAAGATCATGACAAGAGGAGGAGAATATTGAAACATTAAAACAAACAAAAAAAGTCTACAGATGAAAAGAACATATTCAGTTTTAAATCTAGTTTAAATTATACTTTAAGATATATCAACATTAATTTGGCTACAACAGGTTGTATCATTAAAGTTCGTTGTTAGTGTTAATGTGTGTGCGTTTGTATTAAAGAAAAACTTTGTTATTGTTTTTCGGCCTTAAAGATTGTCTCTACATAATACAGCTGCGACTATGGCTGCTGCAATCGAATGTATAACAAAGTTGTAGTCCTTCAAACAAATATACGATTGATAGTTGTTTCTTAATATTTTTTTTTTTTTTTTTTTTGAGATTTGTCTCTCTCTATATTCCAATGCGCTAAAGATTTGAAGGTAAAAAATTAAACTTTAAACGAAAATGGTTTAAAAAAAAAAAACATCTCAATAATAAAAACAAAATTGAAGCAAATTATTGGTAGCAACTCGATAAACAATTTTTTAAGTGGAAATAACAATTGTCATGATGATTTTAAACTTCCGGTACAGAGTTTGAAGTTGAGTTGAGAAAAAAACGAGCCTTAAATAAATGTAGAAATAAAAACTTGAAATCTCTAGATTTGTTAACAATTAAGCAGTTGTTTTTTTTTATTATTAATAACAATTTTTTAAGGGTCTTTCGAGTTTAATTGTTTTTTGTACTTTGTAACTAATTGTTGCTACTTAAAAACATATTTATTTATAATAAGGTTAAGCTCATTATGTATTTTGATTTTCTGGTTTATAAGTAGACCTTTTTAACTAAAAACAATGTAAAAAGTTGTTCTTTTATATACAAAAAAGGTCTGCGAATGACCTTTTTGAAAATTTTTTAAAAGTTGTTCTTAATTATTACAAAATAAGAACTACTAATTCAATTATTGCATACAGTTTTGTTGATTTGTTGCCAAACTTGTAATTTGAGCACTCAAGCAGAATTTCATGTTGGTGTTTTTAATTTATTCATAATTTTTACGGATTTTTGAAATGACTTTGTTTAGAATTTTGTCTGTCTCATTAAGTGCTGCAGAAACAAAAAACCGGAATTAAAAGTACTAGACATTTTGACATAAAATTTAAATTTTGAATACAAAAATATAATTGCATTTAAAATGTTTTTTCCTGTAGTGATATATTTAAAATTTATACGTGCATAAAGTCAAATTTTAAAATTGAAAACTTGATAATTTGATTTTTTTTTGATTTGTTGGAATAATTTTGATTGTGTCATCTTCAAGTTTGTGTCTTAAGTCTTCTGTTTTGACACTTTTTCTATATCCAAAAATAATTAGACTTTTTTAAGTAATTTCGATTATGTTATCTCAAAGTTTTTTTTCTTAAGTCTTTTGTTTTCGATAGAAGAAAAATATTGATTTGTTTGTTACTCATCAAAATGTAGTTGTAACTGAAGGTAATACAACATTTAACATGAGTTTTTAGTTTGTCATTCTTCCAGTTTGTTTCTTAAATTTTTTGTTTTTAAAAGAAGTAAAACATAAATAAGTCAGTTCGATTGTGTCATATTGAAATATGTTTGGGGCTTGTTTTGAGACCGCACACTTAAAAGATCTGTAAAATGACTTTTTTTATTAGCAAAATTTAGCAGATTTTTCTGCTGAAATAGATATTTTAAGTAAATTCTCTGTCATTCAGTTTTAGAAAATAACAGACATTTTTCTGCAATTTTACTGATTACTGATAGGTTAGGTTAGGTTGTAAGTGGCTGCTGACGTTTTACGTCAACACACGTAGACTCTGAGGTCCATTGTGATACCACGGGATCGTAATAGGTTTCCCTAATAATCCCTGTCGTTAAACCAGTTTGAGCTTCTTATGAAACTCCTTAGATGTTGAATTTTGACATCCGACAAATCAGAAAGATCGTACAGCTCCCTAGATCCCAGTGAAGCAAGTCGCTGACCAGAAAGTGCCGGGCAATGGCAAATAAAGTGTTCGATAGTTTCCAACTCCTCTTCATCCATGCAACTTCGGCAAAAGTCATTCGACGGCACATTTAACTGCTCTGCGTGCTTCCCTATAAGACAGTGTCCGGTAATTATAGAAACCACCGTCGAAATCTCTCCTCTTGGAAGCGATATCAGCTCACTTGTGCGCCCCTGATTAAGAGAAGGCCAAATCAGTCGTGTTGTCTCACACGTCCATCCATTTGCCCATCTTTGATTAGTCTCCGTCGCAGAACAAAGCCGTAGGTTTTGCTTGCAAGTTTCTAGAGGCATACCAACACATTTCAATTCTGTTGGAACCTGTAAGGTAGTTCCTAGTCTTGCAAGCTCATCAGCTTTGCAATTCCCTGGAATGTCTCTGTGCCCTGGGACCCATATGAGTCGTATGTTAAACTGCTTGGCCATCTCATTTAAAGACGTGCGGCAGTTAAGGGCAGATCTTGTTTTCAGAAACATTGAATCCAGGGACTTGACCGCGGCTTGACTGTCAGTATAGATGTTGACTGTGGTTGTAGACAAGACATTGCAGCTCAACCAGTCAGCCACTTTTTTTATTGCCAGCATCTCTGCCTGGTAAACACTGCAATGATCTGGCAATCTACGAGCCAGGCTCAATCCAAGCTCTTCCGAATAGACCCCAAAGCCCACTTGTTCGTGCAGCCTCGATCCATCTGTGTAAAAATTTATGGTAGCTTCACTTCCCGGAGTATCCCCCATCCAAGACTCCCTGGATGGTATCATAGTGGTAAAGTGGCGCTTAAAGAGGCTCAAAGAAGGAGCACAATCCACATTTTGTGGAATTGTTATCTTTTTCAAGATCGCGCTATGGCCACAATCGCTGCTCCTCCATTGCAGCGTGCTATTAAGTCGAATTGCCGACGCAGCTGCATACTGCCTACCCAATATGTCCAAGGGTATCAGGTGAAGGAGGATTTCTAATGCAGCCGTAGGTGTAGTACGAAGAGCACAAGTGATGCACATTGACGCCATTCTCTGTACCTTCGTGATAAAGACTGATTACTGATTCTGTTTGGCGAATTTTACAACATTTTTGTGCAGATTTTTAGCAGATTATTTGGTTATTTTACAGAAAAAGTCTGTTGATTTTTGTTGTTCAAAAAATGTTCTAAGGTTTTTTAAGATTTTTTTCTAATTTTTGTAAAATTTAAAATCACAAAATTAAAAATAATAAAAATTAAAAAAAAAAAAAAACAGCAGATTATTTTGTTAATTTTACAAAAATACTTAGTTATTCTTTTTTGAAAAAAAAATTATAAATTTTTTCGTTTGATCTTTAAAAAAATTTGGAAATTTTTTTTCTTTAAACTTTATTTTAAAATTGAGGCTTTAAAAAAAATGCTTGTATTTATTTGAGATCAGTAGATTTTTCTGCTGCCTCGACAGATTTCTTTGCTGATTTTACCTAGATCACCAAGACAGATATCTAGCAAACCGCGCCTGCTTAAATCAGCAGATTTCTCATATAGCTCAAAATGGGCGTATTTTTAGCAGATTTTTCTGTTGAGTAAACAGAGAATTTATTTTTGAGTTGCAAATAAAATGACGAAACTATAAATACCCTCTATCACTAATTGTGGTATATATGCGATTTTTTTTAGTAAAGATTGTTGGCAGCTTCGTCTTAAGGTATGGCGGGGCCCCTGAGCATACAAGAATTTGGGGCCCCGCTAAAAAATAAAAAGTCACATCCCGGCTAAAAATAATGTATACAAACTCATGTACGATCATATATGATAATTTATGTTAAGGGTGGACCAATATATGATCGCATATTATCATATGTTTTACCATATATGGTCATATATTGAATAAGCGCCAATTTTAATATATGTTCATATCTGATCATATATGTTTTTGAATTAATGATGTATGGTCAGATGTGTTCATATATGCTCATATACAATTAATTTTTAGCCGGGATGACAAAAAAAAATATTTTTTTGTAATGATTTTATATTTATTACGCTTAATTGGTACAAAAAATTAAATTAATGTTATTAACTATTTCAAGAAATAGAAACTACAAATGAAAAAATAAATAAAAAATATATTTTACTTTATAAAATCATGATATTCTTATAAAATAATTTTCAAGAATCTGAAACTTTTTATATGGGAAAAAGGTCTCAGTATCTGAAAATTTTCCCATTCGAAATATATCTCAGAGTCTTAGACTTTTCAATAGGGCAAATTTCTTAGAGTCCGAGAATTTTTCTATTAGAAAAATGTCTTTGACCTTTTGTTGAGACTGTTAGCAACTCCAACCTTTAAAAAAGTTTGGTCAAAAAGTTTTTGATTCGATAAAAAAAAAAAAAATTCACGAAAAATATCTTAGAATCTAAACTTTTTCTATGTTGATCTTAGAATCTGGGACTTTTTCTATGAGAAAAATATCTTTAGAACAAATGTCTCAGAATCTAAGACTCTTTCTATAGAAAAAATGTCTCAGAGTAGAAAAAATAGCTCAAAATCTGAAACTTTGTCTGTTTGTCAAAACCTGAGAATTTTTCTTTACAAAAATTCTGTCAGAAGCTGAGACTTTTTCTATACGAAATCTGGACCTTAGGGGAAAAAGTTCCAGAATAGACTTTTCCTTTAGGGGATTTTCGGTCCGAATTTCCAACGCGCACTACCGTTGGGGAAATCCCCATCGATATTTCAGGCAGAACGTTATGCCATATATATATGCGTGTCCGAATGTTTACGTAGGTGCACAAAAAGGACAAATATATATATGGGGGTTTTCGTGTCAACTGACACAACTTTTCAAACCGATATCTTCCGATCGGGATGAAATTTGCACCAAGGTTAGTCCTATTGGATAGTAGTTCAGACACAATTTTTCAACGAGATCGGTCAAGAACTCTCTGAGTTAGTCGAAATTTGAGTTAGTCGAAATTTGACATTTTGGCCAAAGAGGTGTTGATTCTCATCCATGTAACTTCTTACCTATTGTTTTTAGCAAAATGTGTCCCAAAGAGTTTAGATAGCTATTTCTCCAGCCTTTCGAAAAAAAAAATGTAAAAAAAATAAAAAAAAAAATTTTAGATTTTTTTTCTTAAAAATCCAAAATTTTTTTGACTTTTTCCTCAAATTGGGCCCTTTTTTTTTTTTTTTGTTGATTCAAAAGAAAGCTTAGGTGATTTCCTTTAGTGGGATGCGAGTGGGATATCTATGAAAAAAATTGTTTTTTAACTTTGGAGCACAAAAAACCGTTCTTCAATTTGCACTATTAGGCGTGGGATAGCTAACCAGTTTTCGATTTCCATCAGCGATACCCTCTAATTATTTTATGTTCGAAAAAGAAAGCACAAGCCAAAAAATGGGGGCGGTGGGGAGGGGACATATGGCCCCTCATAGTGGTCAAAGTTGGGCGTAAAGAGGTAAAAATCCTCAAAAAGCCCCAAAACTCCCCTAGAAACGCCCCTGGAGGGGTGCAATGTGAGACCGACCTCCAATAATTTTCTGCCCCCAACATTTCTCTTGAACATACCTTACCCCTATTTCCACTTCCTAAGGGGGCTCCCATACAAAATGACATTTTTATAAAATTTGCTCCTACTGCTCTAACTGTCCATAGGGTGCCCCTAGAGAAGTAAAATGTATGACCGACCCCCAATATTTTTTCAACTTCAACATTTTCTCAGAACATACCTACCCTTTATTTTCAACTCTTAAGGGGGTCCCCATACATTTTTTTTTATTTTTTTATTAGTTTTTAAAAATACATGTTTTTATAATGTATGGGAACCCCTTAGGGAGTGGAGATAGGGTGTTATGATGTTCGGACAAAATGTTGGTAACTAAAAAATAATGGGGGTTGGTCGCAATTTTTGCCTCTCTAGGAGGCACGGTAGGGGCGGTAGGAGCTGGTTTAATAAAACAAATTTATAAAAAATAATCGAAATGTATGGAGACCACCTTAAGGGTTAAAGATACATTGTAGGTATGTTTGCAAAAAATGTTGGAATTAATAAAATAATGGAGGTCGGTCATACATTTGGCCCTACTAGGGGCACTTTAGGGTAAGTTAGAATGGTAGGATAAAATTTTTTAAAAATGGTTTGTATGGGAGCCCCCTTAGGAAGTGGAAATAGAGGTAAGGTATGTTCAAGAAAAATGTTGGGGGCAGAAAATTATTGGAGGTCGGTCTCATATTGCACCCCTCCAGGGGCGTTTTTAGGGGAGTTTTGGGGCTATTTGAGTATTTTTACTTATTTACGCCCAACTTTGACCCCAATGAGGGGCCATATGGACCCTCCCCACCGCCCCCATTTTTTGGCTTGTGCTTTCTTTTTCGAACCTTAAAAAAATTAGAGGGTATCGTGGATCGAAATCGAAAACTGGTTAGCTATCCCACTCCTAATAGTGCAAATTGAAGAATTGTTTTTTGTGTTCCAAAGTTAAAAAAAAAAAATTTTCATAGATATCCCACTCGCATCCCACTAAGCGACCCCACAGCTCTTAAAGGAAATCGCCTAAGCTTTCTTTTGAATCAAAAAAAAAAAAAAAAAAAAGGGCCCAATTTGAGGAAAAAGTCAAAAAAGTTTTGGATTTAAAAAAAAAAAAATCAAAAAATTTTTTTTTATTTTTTTTTATATTTTTTTTTCGAAATATTGAAGAAATAGCTATCTAAACTCTTTGGAACACATTTTGCTAAAAACAGTAGGTAAGAAGTTACATGGATGAGAATCAACACCTCTTTGGCCAAAATGTCAAATTTCGACCCCCTCTAACTCAGAGAGTTCTTGACCGATCTTGTTGAAAAATTGTGTCTAAACTACTATCCAATAGGACTAACCTTGGTGCAAATTTCATCCCGATCGGAAGACATCGGTTTCAAAAGTTGTGTCAGTTGACACGAAAACTCCCATATACTATCTGACAGTCAAGCAGCATTAAAGGCTTTATCAGCCTACGATGTATCTTCGAAGCTTGTCATGGATTGTATTCTTTCCCTAAACGAACTAGGCCGTAACAATGAACTTACTCTCAGTTGGGTCCCGGGTCATGAGGGGCACTTGGGCAACGAACGTTCAGACTGTTTGGCCAATCGTAGTGCAAGTCGCCCTTTTATTGGTCCGGAACCCTTCTGTGGTTTGCCCATTGGGCATATCAGGGAAAGTTTTCGATCATGGAGAGAATCTGAATTTGCCAATCACTGGAACCATTGTTCTGGACAGCGTCAGGCAAAAAGATTTATCTCCCCATCCCCTGGGGTATCTAAACGACTACTGAATCTCGACAAAAAAGATCTAAAGATTCTAACTGGTTTATCGGACACTGAAATATGTAGGTTCTGTGAAATTGACGCCGAAACGGCGTAACACATCCTTTATGAGTGCCCAAGACTCAACATCAGACGAATTCGACATCTAGGGCGACATTCATTAACTCCAAGTGACATATGGGAATCCATGCCAAATAGGATACTTGGCTTTATCAAAAGCCTTAACTTATAGGGCAACTGCTAGGCTGCACAAAAGATCATATTGGTCGCAGTGCATAGGGCCTTTTCTAATAAAATCTAATCTAGGAAAAATATCTCAGAATCTGAGACTTTTTCAACAGGAAAAAAATCTCAGAATCTAAAGTTTTCTAGGTGTGAGAAATTTTCTATTTAGAATCTGTAACCTTTTTCCATACTAAAAAATTTCTCAGAATCTGAGATAATTTTTTATACGAAAAATTTCTCAGAATCTGAGATCATTTTTTATACTAAAAATCTCTCAGAATCTGACACTTTTCGAAAAATGTTTTGGAATCTGAATTGTCTACGTCTCAGAATCTAGGACTTTTTCTATGAGAAAAAGGTGTTTAGAATCTGAAACCCTTTCTACACTCAAAAAAAAAACTGTAATGTTAGCAAAAAAAATCTTGTAAACCTACAAGAAAATTTGCTGATTTTGAACCCACAATTTGTTTGGTAAAGTTAGCAAAAATGTTTTACCAAAAATTAGTTAACTGAATTTTTTTTTATTTCAACTTACAAGGGAAGTCTCCCTAGTGTTTATGGAATTGATTTTATTTTGTAGAGCAGAAAAAATAAAGGGACACGTATTTTTTTTTTTAGTGGCCCAAATTCATATTTAGGGGGTAAAAAGGAGGGGGAAAGACAAGGCGATTTTTCAGTTTTTTTTTTTTTTTTGTTTATCTCCTATATGTATTATGCAAAGAAACCTAGTCATGTTACATACCAAATGAAAGGTCTTTGGAAAACCTATCTACGTGTGCTAAGAACGTGTCCAAACATGAACAACTTTTCGTCATATTGAGTCAAATACCAAAAATTTAGGACATTTTTGTTAATAAGACGAAAAATATTAAATTCTTTGTCCCGTTGTTAGCACCACGAGATAGGTATTTTTAATACCTTTAATCTGATACCACACATGCCCATATGAATTTTGTTAAAATAGGCGTAAATCGTAAAAAACTGAAAAAGGTCAATTTCCCCCCATACAAATCAACCCCCCCCCCCCCTAAAAATGAGTTTGGGCCGCTAAATAAAAATACTTGTCGAATTAATTTTCGTTCTTAACAACATATCCAAATTTCGTGAAGATCGGAGGGTGACACCAGGGAGACTTGTTAGTACATACACATTTGAGGACCCCATTGGGTTCGGACCCGATAGGTCCAGACCCCGATGGGCCTAGACCTAGTTGGGTTCGTTAAAAATCGTCATAGTTTTTGATCCAAAATTTGTGTCCGTTTCGCTCTACCTTGCTTAGTTTTAGAGATATGTGATTTTAGGGGACCACCGGAGTTTTGAGAATTTCAAAACTCGCTAACTTCAAAAATATTACTCGGAGAGCTTTTGATTTGCGGTCTTTTTGTTTTGCGGTCTTGTTCTACGTACTGAGAGCTACAAAAATGCTATTGAACATTTTGATGTGTCGGTAATATTTACCGAGATATGAACATTTTAAAATTTTTGGGAATGCTAACTTTTTTGGATCCAAAGTTAGGACCCATTAGAGTCCACACATGTGAAGAGGACCGGCGATATTATAGAGAGCCAGAGAACCAAAAATGGTAATAAAAAATTACCATTTATTTTTGCAAATATTAGCAAAAAGCTTGTTAAAATTTGGTCAACTAAATTTAAATATAGCAAAAAAAATAATTTCAAATTTTGTTTAAAATTGCTAATGCACTAAATAAAGTTTACAAGATATTTTTGCTAACATGCTAATCTTAACTAAAAATTTGCTAAAAGTTAGCTAACCAGCATTAGCAAAAAAAAAAATAGTAAATCTACTAATGCAGCGGTTACCAACCTATGGTACGCGTACCACTAGGGGGTACGCGAAACTGTCTGCGGGGGTACGCAAAATTTTAAAAACTTGGACATTCGTTTTAGATTAACCTTTCAATGCTGGTTTTTAAGAAAGTTGAGGTCAAAGTTCACAAAAAAACGTATTTTTGTGCAATTTAGAAAGCATTTTTGCGATATTTTTGGATGATATGTTTAGATCTGCCTACTTGTTTTCGACTAACCTTTCGATGCTAATTCCGAATATGGTTCCCAAATTTTTCTATGATGTCAGGTTTTTGTGCAATTTATGCCAAAGTTATCTAAAAACGTGTTTTTGGACATTTTTGAGACGAGTTGTGATAGAGTGAAAATTTTGTACCATTTTGTTAAGCTCAAAATGCTTTTGCATTGTATATACGAGGGCGTTTCATTCATTAAAAACATTATATTTCCGCCACCTGTAATGGTTTTTGGAACTTTTTTAAAAGTGTTAAAAACGTCCGTTGTTTTAATTTTTGGTGCAAAATTGACTGGTGAAATCAGATTTGCAATATTTTCAGCCGTTTTTAGTCGGCAGAAAAATCAGCTTAAAATTCGCGTTTTCAGATGCATTGAACCACCCCAAGGAGCGAACCTTTTTCCAAAAAAATACCACTATTATTTTGATCTCCCCTAAATCCTTCAAAACAATTATAATACCCGCTGATAAAAAATTTCAAAATTAACTCTAATATTTATATGTGAAGTTTTTTTAACGAAAACAAAAACTCGTTAGGGGGTACGCGGCAGATAAAATTTAAAATTAGGGGTGCGCGAGCCAAAAAGGTTGGTAACCGCTGTACTAATGTATTATTTTGAGTGTGTGTTTGCATAATTGATTTTGTTTTTTATAAAAATTCTGGAACTGAAGTCTCGATTTGTCGATTATTTTTTGATTATTTTCTTTTGTGATATTTTCAAGTTGCTCTCCTAAGTCTTTTGTTTTTGGCACTTTGTTTCTATCTCAAGAGAATAAATTAAGTGTAATTTGGAAATGAAATACAACTTGAAAAAAACATGTTTTAGAAATTCCGATTCTAGGAGGGTTAAAAGGAGTACAAATTGTACTTTGGAATTTTTCCTTACAAGGAAGGTCTTTCACAGGACACCCACCGAATGTTCTGAATCTTGCATATAGGAAAGAGGGGAACAAAATAAAAGTTACCTGTTTTTTTATAGCTGACCAATCTCACATTTAGCGGGTCAAAGGGGATTTTTAGGTTTTTCAAGGATTTTTCCCATTTCTTGAAAAGAAAGTATATGAACATTTTATACAGGTCAAAAAGGTTTTTTGAAGGCCTATCCAATGGTGTATCGGTCGTCCAAATTCGGCTCCGTTAAGTTCGTTCTTGTCAAAAATGTATAATCGTTGGGGTAGATCATATGGAGATATATATACGTACGACCGCCAAAATCACATATAATAATCTCTCTCAAAATTAAGCTGACCCGTATTTTTCGTTTGGCGAAATTCCTGTTAGTTCGGCTTTTATACGGATTTTCCCGAAAGCCCTTATTTTTTCATAAGGTGGCAACCCTTTTTTAGTTTTGAGATTGGGCAGTTAAAAAAACAGGTAACTCTTGTTTTTTTAATTTTGCTTGTATTATAATCAAGTTTGTGTCTTAAGTCTTCTGACAAAAGAACTTTTTGGAAATTTTAAAAGTAATAGGGTGAAAATGACTCTTTTGATATTTAGCACTAGAAAAAAACTTTTAAAAATTATTTAACGATTGTTCCTTGTTTTTTATTTAACAAAACATTTTAACATTTTGTTATTAGGTCTATTGGAATTTACAGTTTAAAGGCTCCAACACAATGTCGGAGTACTCTGTACTACAGAGTACCATCTCTAAAAATACAAAAAATATGTAAGTGCGAATGAGAAAGGAACAAAATCCACTCTCTGGCACAGAGTACTCCGTCATTGTGAATTCAGCTTAAATTGTAAATTAAAAATTGTATTATCGTTTATATATTTTACATTATTTATAACATTTAATATGGGAATTTATATTGTTTTACATAAAAAAACATTATAAATTTGCAAAAAATAAGACAAAACTAATTTTCGAAGTCTCGACAAAAAAATTAAATTTTAACAAAAGCATCTCAGAACATGTAACTTTTTCATTTAAAAGTTCGTTTTCTTAATCTTTTGTTTTCTTTATTTCATTTGTAAAGTATGTGTCTTAAGTCTTTTGAATATCTCTAAATAAATGTAAATATTTATTCATAGAAAACCTTTTAAATCAAACATGGTATATCCCTTACACATATGTGTCAGCTCTAAAAATTCCTCACAATAACTATACATTTTTTCTGCAACAAAACATTTTATTTTTACATAAATGTTAATGGCAAACATGTGGGATGATTTTACAACTTCTTTAACGACTTCTTAAGCAATTTTTTTTATTTAACTACAAAAATGTATTATGTAAGCAAAAAAAAGCATTCATAGTTTTGTTAAGAAAACACAATTAACAAGATTTTAATGAAAATGATAAAAATTATATTCGCTGACTTGGGTAAATGATAATGTATTTCTAAACAGAAATAAATTGCATAGAAAATCATTCAAAAAAAATGCAACAAAATAATCATGTGCTTTAAAAGCCGGAAAATTTTTTGAATATAATATTTTTTGTAAGAAACTTAAAGTAAACTACTGCAGATTTAGTTGGCATAGCAACAGTTGCATTTGTAGGGGGGTATTATTAAAATGTTAAAATTTGTAAATCAAAAAAAAAAAATTTGTTAAAATTTTGAGGATGTTTATTCTGGCTCGAGGTCATTATTTTCTTTACTAATTAAAACCATGATATTCTAATAGCATAATTTTCAAGAAAATTATTTTTTGTTTTAAATTTATTTATGTTGGTCATTTTTGCAAGACTTAATCGACACGTGTTTCGGAATTTGTCAGATTCCATTGTCAAGATTATTTAGCAAACAATAGATTGAAAATTATGCTATGAATATCATGGTTTTAATTAGTAAAGAAAATAATGACCTCGGGCCAGAATAAACATCCTTAAAATATAATATTTTAAAGGTCGAATAAAACAATTTTTATTTTTTAATAAAAATTAATCAGAATTTGAATTAGTTAAAAATTAATTTTCGTAGACAATTTTATCGATAAATAAATTTTATGGTCAATTTTTTATTGATAATAATTTTTTATAGAAATTTTTTATTAATAACTTATTTTTAAATAATGATTTTTATCAATAAAATGTTATCTGTAACTATTTTTTCTAGAAAATTTGTTATCGATAACTAATTTTTATAAAAAAAATTGTCGATAACCAATTTTTATAAATAATTTTTTATCGATAACTGATGTTTATAGAAAATTTGTTATCGTTAAGTAATTTTTATAGAAAATTTGCTATCGATAGCTTAAATTTATAGATAATTTGTTATCGATAATTAATTATTGTAGAAAATTCTTTATCGATAACAAATTCGTATAGAAAACTTTTTTGTCGACAACTTGTTTTTATAGAACATTTTCATCTATATGTAGCTGCTTATTAAAAAAATTTTATCGATAATTAAATTTCATGGAAAGTTTTAAACCGATAAATATTCTTTAAAGAATTTTTTTTATCGATAACTAATTTTAAATGAAAACTATTTGTAAATAACAAATTTTTATGGAAAAAATTTTTATAGAAAATTTATTATCGATAACTAATTTTTATAAGAAAAATTGTCAATAATTAATTTTTATAAAAAATTCATTATCGATAATTGATTTTTATAAATATTTTGTTATCGATTACTAATTTTTATAGATATTTTGTTATCAATAACTAATTTTAAGTTATCGATACCCAATTCGTTATCGATAACAAATTTTCGAAGAAAATTCTATATCAATAACAAATTTTTATAGATTTTTTTTACAAAAAAAAAGTTATAACTTAATTTTAAGAAAATTTTTTATATATAATAATTTTTATAAGAATTTTTTATCGATAACTACGTTTTTTAGAAACCTTTTTATCAATAACTAGTAATTATGGCAAAAATGTTATCGATAACTAATTTGTGTAGAAAATTTGTTATCGATAGCTGATGTTTTATATAAACATTGTCGATAACTAAGTTCTATAAAAAACTGTTAATGATAATTACTTTTTATGTAAAATTTGATATCGATAACTTAATTTTATAAAAAAATTAGCTATCAAAAAGTTTTTTCATAAAAAATTGGTAACGGATAAAATTTCTTAATAGAACAGAGTTATCGATATCGATAAATTATTTTTATAGAAAACTGTTATCGATAACTTATTTTTGCATAATTTTTTTTTCGATAACTAATTTTTACAGAAAACTTATATTGGTATCTAATATTTACAGAACATTTTTTATCGATAACTAATTTTTATAGAAATTTTTTATCGATCACTAATTTTTATGGAAAATTTTTTATCGATAACTTATTTTTATAGAAAATGGTTTATCGATAACTAATTTTAAAAGAAAATTTATTACCGATATTTATTTTTCATAGAAAATTTATTATCGATAACTTATTTTTATAGAAAATTTGTTGCCGATAACTTATCTTAATAACACATTTGTTATTGATAACTAATTTTTAAAGAAAATTTTATATCGATAACTTTTATTAGAAGACTTGTTACCGATATCTACTTTTTATGGAAAACTTGTTATCGATAACTAAAAATGTTATCGGTATCTAATTTTTATAGAAAATTTGTTATCGATAACTAATTTTTATAAAAATATTGTCGATAACCAATTTTTACAAAAAAATTGTTATCGATAATTTATTTTTATAATTTTTTTTTGTTATCGATTACTAAGTTTAATAGAAAATTTGTAATGGAAAACTAATTTTTAGAGAAATTTTGTTATCGGCAATTAATTTTTGGAAAAAAATTATTTTGATTTAATAGATATTTTGTTATCTATTACTAAGTTTAATAGAAAATTTGTTATCGATAACAAATTTTAAGAAAAATTTTGTTATCGATAACAAATTTTCTATTAAGTCGATAACAAAATATCTATAAAAATACAACATCGATAACAATTTTTTTATAAAAATTGGTTACACCGTTCGACAAACTGGATATACGTTAGGAACTAGAGACTAAATGTAGTAATGTAGGAAAAAGGTTGTGAGTTACGTCCTTTCAAAAATGTATCCTTCAATATCATTCAAAATTTTCAACAAAATATTTATTCCCATTCTTTTATCATAATATAGCAAAATAAAAAAAAAATAAAAAAATTAGGGGAGATCCTCCTTTTTCATTTGACATCATCAGTGTCATCCTAGGACAAGTACAAATATTTCAAAAATATTTTACAAAATGTATCCTTTGAAACTTTGACAATATTTTTGTATGAATTAGTAGTCGTTAACAAATTTTCTATAAAAATAAGTTACCGATGACATTTTTAGCTATCGATAACAAGTTTTCTAAAAAAATTAGATATCGATAACAAGTTTTCTAAAAAATAAGTTATCGATAACAAATTTTCTATAAAAAAATTTATCGATAAAAAATTTTGTTTAAAAATCAGTTTTCAAAAAAAAATTTATAAAGATTTGTTATTGGCAACAAATTTTCTATAAACATAAGTTATCGATAACAATTTTTCTATGTAAATTAAATATCGATAAAAATTTTCTATAAAAATTAGTTATCGATAACAATTTTCTATAAAAATTAGTTATCGATAAAAAATTTCCTATTATCGATAAAAAATTTTCTATAAAAATTTGTTATCGAATAAAAATTTTCTATAAAATTTAGTTATTAACAACAAATTTCTATAAAAAAAATTAGTTATCGAAAAAAATTTTCTATAAAAATAAGTTATCGATAAAAAATTTTTATAAAGATTAGTTATCGGCAACAAATTTTCTATAAAAATAAGTTATTGATAACAATTTTTCTGTGTACATTAAATATCGATAAAAAATTTCTATAAAAATTAGTTATCGATAAGAAATTTCTATAAAAATAATTTATCGATAAATGATTTTCTGTAAATATTAGCTATCGAAAAAAAGTTTTCTAAACTAATTTTTATAGAAAATTTTTTGACAAAAACTTATTTTTAAAGAAAATTTTTAACTGATTTTTACAAAAAAATATTATCGTTAACTAAATTTTACTGAAAATTTTTTATCGATAACTATTTTTTATAGAAAACCTTTTTTTTAGAAAACTTTTTATAAATAACTAATTTTTATGGAAAAAATGTTATCGTTAACTAAATTTTATGAAAATATTTTATCGATAACTATTTTTTAAAAAAATTTTTTATTGAAAACTAATTTTTTTATAAAACTTTTTATAAATAACAAATTTTTATGGAAAAAAACGTTATCGATAACTAATTTTTATAAAATTTTTTAATTTTATAAAAAAATTGTCGATAACTAATTTTCATAAAAAATTTGTTATTGATAATTAATGTTTATAGAAAATTTTATATGGACAACTTACTATTATAAAAAATTTGTTATCAATTAGTTTTTTCATACAAAAGTTGTTATCGATAACTTATTTTTATAGAAACTTGTTATCGATAACTTATTTTTATAGCAAATTGTTATCGATAACTTATTTTTGTAGAATATTTTGTTTGGATAACTAATTTTTATAGAAAACATGTATCGATAACTAATATTTATAGAAAAATTTTTATCGATAACATGTTTTTATAGAAAATTTGTTATCGATAACTTATTTTTATAGAAAATTAGTTTTAATACCTATTAAAATTAGTTATCAATATCGAAATTGTATTTATCGTTAACTTTTTTGCTTTAACTACTTTTTAGAGAATGTTTGTTATCGATAACTAATTTTAAAGTATATTTTTTATCAATAACTAATTTTAATAGAAATTTTTTATCGGTAACTAATTTTCAAAGAAACTTTTTGTCGATTATAATTTTTTATAGGAAATTTGTTATCAATAACTAATTTTAATAAAACATTTTTTATAGTTAAATAATTTTTATAGAAAATTTTTAATCGATAACTAATATTTATACAAAATTTGTTATCGATAACTTATTTCTATATTTAATTTTTTATCGATAACTTATTTTCAACCAAACACAAAAGTTTTAAGAAGTACCACTCTGTGCATATGTGTATAAGAACGTAATTTTGATTCATGTTTGTGTCTTAAGTCTTTTGTTTTAAATCATAAAACTCACAATAAGCCTTTTGATGGATGACTTTAAAAGAATTTTATTTGAAGAATTAATAAAAAAAATTCTTTTAAAATTTTTCTAAATTAAAAATGTTAGATTATCGAATTTAACATCAAAATATACATTAAAAAGCAAAAGTGCAGCAAAGTCAACATGATTTTTTACAAATCGTCTTTTTTTCTCAAATAACCGTTAAAAAGTATTACATATTTAGTTTACATAGCAACAGGTTATTTTGGGAGTATTTTTTGTTAATTTTTACAACATTTAAGATGATTTTTGATAAAGTGATGGTTAAACATAACAAGTTTTATTTTTTTTTTCTTTGATTATTTTGTATTTACAAAATATTTTTTAAACAAAATCCAGTTTAGATTATGGGTGATGTTTTACTTGTTGTAGTGTTTTTTTTTTTTTGCGTAAAAACGGTGTCAGCAGTGTCAGATAAACCAGAGTTTTAAGACTTAGTTGTGTGTTGATTGTCTGTTTGTTTTTCGAGTTTTGAGTGAATTCATTCCATCTAAATGTGTGTAAGCTTATTTTTTTTCACTTTCAGTTTCAATATGAGTTGTATTTGAAAACAACTAAAGCTTTTACTTAAAAAAAGTTTTAAAAAAAGAGTAAAGCTTAACACTGTTTTAAGGGGGGAAATAATAACAAGAGAGAGAGAAAAAACACCACTAGTGTTTTTATGTTAAAGCCTCCTTTTTATTACACTTTACCCTCTATAAGCAAAAAAATACAAATAGTTAAAGTACGTACTATTCAATATAGACCTACTCACACATTCAGTGCAGGCAAATGAAGATGTATTTGTTGGCGGGTATGTTTTTGTGGATTTTTTTAAGTGTTTTACTCTTGGCAATTTATTAAAATTATCTGTTTAAGCTTTAGTCCAGAGGTAACCAAAACTCTCAATAAATGAAATGCGTCTGTATTGGATAAGATAATATTGCCCAGCAAACAAAAAACTAAGCATTAGAAATGTAATGAATTTTACTTTTAAAACAGTGATGCCCAAAAAATTTTTGGTTGTGAGTAAGAGAGAAAAAACAAATTGAGAGAAATTATTATTAAATTATTAAATAAATTAAAATAAATTAAATAATTATTAAATTTTTCTTTAATAGAAGAATCCACCGAATTTCCTATTTCGGCAATACGCCTCGCCACAGTTTGGGGTGACAAGGGAATTGACTTTATGAAATCTGTTTTATAATTTAATGTTTGAAAAGTTTTTTGTAAAATATTTTTTGCTAGCATTCCATCTATAAATGGTCTGCCTTGCTGAGCGATTTCTAAGCTTATTTGGCTTGAAATCTCCATTTTTAATTTTTTATTTTGCAAAATTTCATCATCATTTCATCAGCTCTTCATCATCATTTCATCAGCTCTTCTTGCAGAACCCATTCTTTAATTTTTTGCATATAAAAGTTTTTTTGCTCAAGAAAAAACATTTTCCTCTTTTAATTTATTTATTTCTTTGTGAAAAAGGTCAAAATGCCTTTTAATTGAAAATGTTTTCTTTGTTTTAAATGTTTGGTAACATAAAATGCATTGCATGTTACCAAAAGCATTTTTAATGGCAAAACAAAAATTTCTGTCTTCCATTATACTATTTTGTTTGCTGGTTTATTTTGATATTAAATCAAAGCTGAAAAAACAATAAAGCTGAAAAAAAAGCAGTAAGCATCCGCACATGTATACTCGTTAACACTCAATTAACGACTGAAATCAAACAGAAATAGAAGAGAACAAGCGTCGGTGTGAGTTTTTTTTATTGTTGTTGTGGCACAATTGTGTATAGAAAATGAATATTTGGATTTCACTGCTTTAGTCTGTTGTGGTGTGATAAAAATACGTTAGTAATCAATTGCAACTCCAATAGCATAGACAACTATTGAATTTAAAGCGCGTCTAGTCGTTGATATTTCATAAACTCAAAATCGTGTTTCTATTTTTCATTTTTTTTTTAACTAAAAACCCCCCAAAAACGGAGGATACTCAATATAATTTGAAAATACTCTATTAACGAAACCAAAAATAAATTGCCAACAACAAGCTTCTGCGTTACTACTAAAAAAAGTACGTGTTTTTTTACCTAAACAAAAACTAAAAAAAGAAAAAAATTAAAAAAAATTAAACAAACAGCATTTTTTTTAAAAATATATATTTGTGGGTTTTTACGGTTTAAGTTTTAAGTTAAAAAAAGCAAAAAAAAAAACAACAAAAAACCAAAAAAAAAAACAATTTCAATAAACTGCATAATCATTAACCATTCATTACCATTTAATGAATATTTTAATCAAGTAACTTACAAACAACCAAAAAGAAGAAAAAAAAAGCTTTAAAACATTTTGCAAAATTTAAACAAATTATTGCTACAACTTCCACTTTTTTGTTTTTTTATCTATTTTATTAAATAATTTATTTGGTGTCTTTAAGTGGTGTGCGGTTTTTATCATAAATCATCACAAGGTGTTGTGTAATTTTTAAATGAACATTTAGTTTTTTAAAAAATATTTATTAATGAAAAAGAACATTTTATTACTGAAAACTTTAGCATATTAATTGTAAAAGAATGGACGGATTATTAAATTATAATACTGTCTATAAATTCCAATAGATTACTAATTTAAATTCTTATAATTGCTTTATTGTTGTGTAATTTATTTTATTATTTAGCCTATGGATTATAAATTTGAAATAAACTGACAATTAGTAAGTTTAATTGTTATTAGAATGTGTAAACGGATGCTAAGTGCAATTAAAGTTGAGCAATAAAGTTAAATGATTTGAAAAATTTTAAAAAAAATTCTTAATTTAAACTTTAAAAGAACTTAAAAAGAACTGAAAAATATGTTCGTTGACCGAAGTTCAATCAAGAAGAGTTGTATTACACGCATTTGAAATTGGTGATCTTAAGGCATTTAAAGTTTTTGTGTACTAAACATGTAAGGTCCAGCTTCGAAACTTAAGCTCGAAATCACACTAGTTATAACCGGTATAAATTTCCTTACAATCAGTCCAGTACATACTTACGGAATAGCCGAATTATTAAAAATAAACCACTGTACATCGATGCGTGTGATTGTTATTTGAGGGCAATTACAAAATGAAGCATACGCCTCTTATACAGTTTTCAAGTAATTATTAATATAATTTTAATGAAAGTTCACCAACTTTAAAGGCGTGTAAACAAAAATGTAGCGCTGAACTAAAAAAAAACCCTTAAGAGTTTTGTTATAGAATATGTCAACTTTCAGTTGCTTTTATTTTCACCCCATTCCGAACTTGGTCGTTGCACTGTTTAATGTGAATTTACTTAAAAAAAAGATTCTTAAATTGAAAATGTTCTAACTGAATTTCAATTAATAAGAGTTTATAACAATTAAGGTCCATGATCAAGGCCAGGAAAATTTTTTGAAACAGATTCTTATTTCAATAGATTCTAGAATACATTCTAGAATACATTATGGAATACATTATAAGGTAACCACAGCAAAATTTTCAATGTAAAATAATATTTCAAAAAAACGACTTGCTCTAAAGAAACGATTGCATTCGTGAGAATTTCAAACCAAAACACTTGTTTGCAGATATTTTCACTGACGACATTTTGCATTAAGTAGAACAGTTTTCGAGATATTGCTAACTTTTCAAATTTTAAGGGTTCAAGTTGAAAAAATGCAGAAGAAAAATTGAATTTCTAAAAATTATAGACATTTCTGGTATTTCCCATACCGGTTTCAAACACCCCAGTTAGTGTCATCATCAGTAGGATTTTCATCTTTTAAAAAAAGTGGTTTTACTAAAACAAAAATATCTTTGTACCAAATCGGTGAATTTATTTCTTTTTTGGTTTTAAATTAAAGATAGCACAGGTTGACAAAAGTTGAACTTTTTCAATTTGCCTGACCTTTGACAACTGATTAATATGGATTTTATGTGCTGATTCTGAATCTGTTATTCAATTTTTTCCATTAGCTCGAGTTCGCGAGAAAATCGCTGTTAAATAGCCAAGCAAAGTTGCGTTTTTTACCAACTTTGCTTGGCTATAATTTCCAAAACTAATTTTAGAGCCTCAGTTTTAAACACGAACTTAACTATATTGGATGCGAGGATTCCAAAACTGGTATTCGCATTTTTCTGACAGCTTCAGCTTTCGAGTTATTGAAAAGGGCATAAATAAGTATTCAGACAAAATCAAAGAGGGAATAAATTTAAAAATTTTATTTTAGCGATATCTCCCAAACTAAAGATGACTCAACAAAAGTAAGAGCATTTTTGGAATCAGCATATCCCACATACCTAAAATCGTCATTCACTTTTTGGATGTAAGACAAGTGTTGGTAAATATGGACTCACAAACATGCCAAAAATATTCTATTTTCAAAGATTCCTTAGGCTATATCTCAAAAACTAGAGCTGACCCAAAAAAACGATAGCCAGATTTGAAATCAGCGTACCCCAATTAACCAAAAAAAAAACCAACGTGCCCTTTTAATTTACCTCAAATTACTCTAACAACGGCAGGTAAAAGTGCTTTGTATTCACAAACCGCCATGCCGAATTTAAAAGGAATCGGACTAGTTCTTTTTGTAGCCCCCATACAAACCACCTTTCTGATATTCACAAAAATCTCTTAAATTTCATGGAAATAAGAAATATTTTATTAAAATTTTTGTTGTATGTATTAAACGCGTACTAAAATAACTTAATCAAATCTGATTATAATCGGACCACTTTTGGACTTAGGCCACATAACAATTTCACCCGATATACATAGCATACATAACAATTTCACCCGATAGAAGCCTTTTTACTCTTATTAAAGATTTGACAAAAAATAGATTCAATCGGTTCATGTTTAACCTTGGGACCCATTTTCCGGGAAACACCGATATGGCCGGTCTCCGACTATAATTTTCTAACTTGTTTTATTTATGCAAAATCACTATTTTAAATATGAATTTTGGTAATATCTTAAAAACTTTTCCACTTATGAACATTTGACTTCATTTTCGAATTCTGCGCGCGATTTTATCGTGAATAGAAAAATCGTGAATAGAAAAATTTTCAAAAAATATTAACTGATTTTACACTCAATAAACTAAAAATTTATAAAACTGAATTTCCACATTTTTAATCAAATGCATGTTACCTTAACAATTTTCAAGACATTTCGAAATCTGCGCACAATTTTATATGGAAAATTAATGCCAAATATCGTGAATAGAAAAATTTTCAAAAAATGTTCACTGATTTTACACTCAATAAACTAAAAATGTATAAAAACTGAATTTCCGCATTTTTCATCAAATGCATGTAACTTTAACAATTTTCGAGGCATTTTCTGAAAACCCCTCGTATTTTTTTAGTTGCTTATCGAAGAATTTTTCTATATGTAAAATGTCTCAGAATCTGAGATTTTTTCTATACAAAAATTGTCTCAGAATCTAAATCAGGGAAATTTTCTATACGAAAAAGGTCTCAGAATCTGAAAATCTTTCCGTACGAATAATTTCTCAGAATCGGAGAATTTTTCTACACGAAAAATGTTTCAGGAGTTCAGAATTTTTCTATACGAAAAATTTCTTAGAATCTGAGAATTTTTCTATACGAAAAATGTCTAAGAATCTGAGAAGTTTTCTAAATAAAAAATGTCTCAAAAACTGAGAATTTCTTCATATGAAAAATTTCTCAGTAGGTATCTGAGATTTTTCTATACGAAAAATGTTTAAGAATCTGAGAATTTTTCTATACGAAAAATGTCTTAGAAACTCAGAATTTTTCCATACTATTCGAAAAATGTCTCAGAATCGAATAATTTTTCTATAAGAAAAATGTTTTAGAATTAGAGAATTTTTCTATACAAAAAATAACTAAGAATTTTTCTATAAGAATAATGTTTCAGAATCTAAGAATTTTTCTATATAAAAAATGTTTCAGAATCTGAGAATTTTTTCATACAAAAAATTTCTGAGTATCTGAAATTTTACGAAAAATGTTTCAGGACATCAGAATTTTTCTATACGAAAAATGTCTAAGAATCTGAGAAGTTTTCTAAATAAAAAATGTCTCAGAGACTGAGAATTTTTTCATATGAAAAATTTCTCAGTAGGAATCTGAGATTTTCTACACGAAAAATGTGTAAGCTGAGAATTTTTCTATACAAAAAATGTCTCAGAAAATCAGAATTATTCCATACTAATCGAAAAATGTCTCAGAATCTGAGAATTTTTCTATACGAAAAATGTTTCAAATGAGAATTTTTCCATACAAAAAATATCTTATAATCTGAGAATTTTTCTAAACGAAAAATTTCTTAGAATTTTTATATACAAAAAATATCTCAGAATTTGAGAGTTATTCTATACCAAAAATTTTTCAGAATCTGAACATCTGAGAATTTTTCTATAAGAAAAGTGTCTCAGAATCTGAAACTTTTTCATACGAAAAATGTCCCAAAATTTGAGAATTATTTTATAATCAAAATGTCTCACAATCTGAGTCCCCTGGGTCTAACAAGAGAAGTGTCCCTAGTGTCACCCTCCAATCTTCATGAAATTTTGATATATTAAAACAAAATTTAATTAGACACGTATTTTGTTTGCGGCCCAAACTCGAGTCGTTTATTCTATGTCATTTTTTATTAAACCCCTATAATCAAAATTGGCATAGAATATTCAGTTTGAGAGTATTTAAAAGACCTATCTCGTGGTGCTAACAACGTGCCAAAAAAGACAATAGTTTTTTATGTATTAACAAAAATGTGCTAAAAGTTTGGTATTTTGCTCAACACAACGAAATGTTGCACCTTTAGATAAGTTTTCCGAAGACCTTTCATTTGCTATGAACATTACAAAGTTACTTTGCATAATGTACTCGTAGAAGATACTCGTGAAAACTGAAAAATTACCGTTTCTTCCCCCCTTATTTGCCCCCCCCCCCCCCCCCCCCTAAATATAAATTTGGGCTGTAGGCAAAATCGCCCAAAGAAAAATCGCCCAAAAAAGAAAATGAAATTTCGCCCAAAAATTTTTCATACAAATTTGGGCCATAATTCATATGAAAAGTTACTCAAAATTTTTGGGCACATTTTCATAGTTTTTGGGGAAAATTTCGAAATAAAAAATTGGGTGATTTTTCATTACGAAAAATTGCCCAAAAAACAAATATGAAAAATTGCCCATTTTAATTTTGGGTTGAATTTTTGTTAAAATCTTAAAATGCCAAAACCGAAATAAGTTGCAATTAAACAGCCAATAGAAAAATTTAATACCCTACATAGTGGAACAACCTAAACCAAATAGTTTATTCATTTTTAAGAAATAATACAACGAATTGTTTTGTTTTTTTATAAATTAAGTATATACTTAACTAACCAAGAAAAAGTTAATGAACAACCTTTCCGTTGTGGAGTAACAGATAAAGGTTTTGGTGGAAATCGAACTGACAACCCCTGCACTTACTTCCAGATTATCACATTTCATACTTATCTACCGCTGCCAGTAAAAATCAAAAGTAATAAATTAAAAAACGGCGTGGAGGTGCGATGAAAGCGCCGCATACGAAAAATTGTAACAACAAAAATCGCGCGATTTTGTTGTTTTTGTTGTTAAAATTTTTCGTATGCGGCGCTTTCATCGAACCTCCATGCATTTTTTTCTATTTCTTCATAATTTATGTTACACACTTAATATTTTTTACATCAATTACATACTTATAGCTTTTTCAGACCATATTATAAAGATGACGAAATGTCAAAAATATTAATAGGGATGCGAAACACAAAGTCTTAAAATCTGTTTTTTTTTTAAGATTTTCTGCATAGCCGGCCTTCGGCCGGGCTTAGGGATTACAAACTCCAAGCCTTAAACCCATCCTCTCTGCAAAATAAAACTTTTTTGGGTAATATGTGTTTTGGGGAAAACGTGTTTTCGGAAAAATCTTTTTTTTATTTTTGGGTAATTTTTCAATTTTTTCTTGGGTTTTTTTCGTTAATTTTGGGGGAAATTTTGTTATTTTTTTGGGTAATTTTTCAAATTTTTTGGGCGATTTTGCATTTGGGCGATTTTTCATAAAATTTTTTGGGCGATTTTGTATACAGCCAAAAATTTGGGCCGCTACAAAAATTACGTTTCCCTTTATTTTTCCTGTTCTTCAAAATAACACCAATTCCATAAAGATTAGAGGGTAAAACCAGGTTCACTAGTTGTTAATTAAGATTTTATTGTTTTTTTTTTCACTTTTCCTGGTATCTCCAGAACGAAATAGTTCAGCAATCCTAAAATTGGAATTTGGCTTGTGTTTCCAGAATACGATATTTTAACTGGTTTGATTAAGTTTAAAGATGGTCAGGTATATGTATTAACCCAATTGGTGTATTTTTTTTATTTACAAACTGTTTTGGAATCGTCAAATTTATCTCAGAATGTAAGATTTTTGTTCGACAAATTTCAAAAAGTTTATACATATGGGTGAAATCAAAAAATGTCAGTGTTTTTGAGCCAAAATTGTACAAACAAAAAATTTTAATTTTTGGTAAATTTTTTTATTAAAATCGATATGTTACATCACTACTAATATAACTATAAAAGATCTCTTCTACAAACTGTTTCAAACAAATTTTATCGACATTTTTATGATTTTTTTGGTGACGGAGTTTACATTCACCTTAGAAAAATACATTAAATTTTTTGAATTTTCTTTGAAAACATTTTATTGTAATTTAAAACACTTATTTATGTAATTGTTAACAATTTTTGTAATTAGGATTTTTTTCTGGTTTTTGTTATTAAAGATTTTACAATTATTTTTTATTTTAATAGGATTTTTCTAAGGAAATGTAAAATAAATTTATTATTATTTCTGTTAAAATAAGTTTTTTTACTTTTTTGAATGACTAGTGTTAATATTTGCGTCGGTTTTAACAACTTCATAAGGTTTTTTAATGCAATCTGCAAAAAAAAAAAAAAAAGTTGACGGAGTTTACAGAGACGGAGTTTACATTTCGTCACTTTTTGCCCTTTTTTTCGAAAACTATTTGTCGGAAATTGGTTTCCGAAAAAAAATCATTAGATGTCAACTAGATACGTCAAGATATGACGATATTTCAGATGCACGCTAATTAGTTTTGTTGTAAACGTGGAGACGGAGTTTACAGCATTTTTCGATTTTTCATTTATGATTTAGCTTTTCATACAGGGAAATCAATATACAGGGAGCAAACTTGAAACCAATGATGCAAAATGATACTTTATAGCCTCGCTTTTAATAAATGGGGCAATAACCTATTATTTTTCTAAACACAATACGTCAAAAACAACAAAATTGTCAGGTTCCATAATTTCGAAAAAAAGTGTCGAAAAATCGTTACACAATTGAAGCCGTGTTTGTATGGGTAAAAGAGATAGTTATGACTATACAAAAATATTTTTTAAGAACGTCAACATGCCCTCTTTAAAAATGTAGTCAATTATTAAGAGTTTGGGTTATTGGTTTTTAAGATATAACCGGTTAAAGTTTAAAAATTGAAAATGTTACTGGCGACGGAGTTTACATTTGGCATACAAAAATGAAAATAACTTATTTAAAATAGCTTACTAGTACCCGGATTGTTGCTAGTTATGTAGAACGCCAATCTATGCGACGTTGTACATTAAAAAATATGCGAATACTTTAACCCATGTATGAGATATTACACGATTACATGGTTTGGTTGACATTTTTTGATTTCACCCATATGTACGAATAAATGTCTCACACTTAAAAATATTTTTTTACGAAAAGTTTCTTTGATTTTGAATATTTTTCTTTATTAAAATCGTTTTTTAATTTAAGAACTTTCCCAGAAAAATTTTCTGTTCCAAATAATCGGTTTTAGAACGCATCATATTGTTCTGCAATCGATTCTACTTAGCATTCCAAAATCGGTTATTTTGGTTTGAAATTGTTCAGAAAGCAATCTTTTTATAGAGCAAGTATTGTTTTTTATTTTAAATTGAAAATTTTGTTGTGATTACCGTGGAATATATTCAAGAATTCATTGTAATCGGAATCTGCTCTTTAAAACGTTGCTGGGTTTTGTTTAATAAATTCTTTAGGTTTTTAAACTTCTTAGAAATTTGGAAAAAATGTGAATGTTTCTATAAATTTGAAATTTGACAATATTACTGAACGAAAAAATTTAACGAAATACATTAAAAGATTTTGTAAAAATTTTGTTAAGAAAAATGTCGTTAAAAAATTTAATTGTAGCTTTTTATTTAAATGAATCATTTATTAACCATTAAGAAACTATTCAACTTATTATTACATTTCAAGTTCGTGCCTTAAGTCTTTTGTTTTTCTAACGTACATAGCTAATAAAAAAATTGCAAGTGAACTAATTCTAATAATTTCCTTAAACATATGAGTTTTCCAAGAAAAAAATAATAATAGTACGTATATCAGGGTAAAATATTATTTGTTTTTTAGTTCATAAATAATAAGTTTTATTTATTTAATTAAAAATCATAGTCACGATGATATAAAGTAGCTAGAAATAATTTGCCCTTTGAAAGTTTCCTCTCATAAAACAAGCACTTAATAATTGAATAATTAAAATTTTTTTAGCAAATAAATATTGATTTGCACTAAACTAAAATACTCAATAACAAAATTTACATTTACAAACAATATCAAACACAATAGAAGAAAGATACGTTTATTTAATTAAATAGGAACAGTGGGCAAAATCAAAATATCATACACAGATAGTTGTAGCCGATATATTGACCATATTTAAATATTAGAAACTAGACTTCCAAAATGATTTCATTTCATTTAAATTGAAGTATTTCACTTGGTATACCTTCCTAATAACAGATAACATTTAATTACCTCACTCCCTAATTATATGATGATTTAATTTGAAACAAAATTATATATAAAAAAATTTTAACAATTAAATTTTTTAAAAAACAAGTGTTTACAGTCAAAGGTGTCAGGTACAAAGATGTTTCATAAAGAAAAACATTGAAATTATTTGAAATAGGCAAGAAAAACGTGGGTTATACTTCAAAAAACCCAAATATAAGTAAAAGTTTACAACAAAATTTTAATAAAGAAACAATAAAATTAAAAAATACAAAATAAAATAAATTCAAAAAAACTAAAGTAAAACATGCAATAATATGTTTATATGAAGTCATTTGCAACACAACACTCTAACTACTACCACACTTTACCATTTATAGATGACATAATAACAAAATTCACTTGAGCAAAGAAATTCAAACCATAAATACAAAAAACCAAAAAAAAAAAAAATAAAACAACTGAAACACAAGCGGATTCAAGTCGACGTCTAAGTTAGTGTGTAAAAGTGTCTGTCTATATGTCCGTTTTTTTTAAACACATGATGCCGGTAACTGAAATAACAACAACAGAAAATATAATTTTAAAACGCATGGCCGGCAGCAACAATTTATTTAGGTTTTTTTCCATATAATACACTCATAAAGTAAAGTTAGTAGGAATAGATTAAAAACCAAATATACTTAATAATGCAACCAGGGGAGCTCCAACATAAACTCCAACTTAGAAAAATTTCAGATTTAAAGACATTTTTCTTATAGAAAAAGCCTCAGATTCTGAGAAATTTTTCTGGGGCTTTTTCTATAAAAAAATGCATCAGAATCTGAAAAGTTTTCTTTAAGAAAAATGTCTCAGAACCTGAGAATTTTTCTATAAGCAAAACGTCTTACAATCTGAAATTTTTTCTTAGTTGG
Source organism: Pegoplata infirma (assembly GCA_963921195.1). Classification (NCBI taxonomy): domain Eukaryota; kingdom Metazoa; phylum Arthropoda; class Insecta; order Diptera; family Anthomyiidae; genus Pegoplata; species Pegoplata infirma. The sequence goes on along the minus strand of OY992540.1, from coordinate 55,023,060 downwards.
AGAAATCGAAAAAAAAAATAAGTCTCAGAACCTGAGACTTTTTCTATTAGCAAAATGTCTTTTCTATACGGCAAATGTCTCAGAATCTGAGACTTTTCGGTAAGAAAAATTACTTTTTCTATAAGAAAAATGTCTCAGAAAAAGTCTCAGATTCCGAGAACTTTTTCCAATAGAAAAATTCTCAGAATCTGAGACAATTATCTTTGAGAAAAAGTCTCAGAATCTGAGACATTTTTCTTATAGAAAAAGTCTCAGATTCTGAGACATTTTTCTTATAGAAAAAGTCTCAGATTCTGAGACATTTTTCTTATAGAAAAAGTCTCAGATTCTGAGACATTTTTCTTATAGAAAAAGTCTCAGATTTTGAGACATTTTTCTTATAGAAAAAGTCTCAGATTCTGAGACATTTTTCTTATAGAAAAAGTCTCAGATTCTGAGACATTTTTCTTATAGAAAAAGTCTCAGATTCTGAGACATTTTTCTTATAGAAAAAGTCTCAGATTCTGAGACATTTTTCTTATAGAAAAAGTCTCAGATTCTGAGACATTTTTCTTATAGAAAAAGTCTCAGATTCTGAGACATTTTTCTTATAGAAAAAGTCTCAGATTCTGAGACATTTTTCTTATAGAAAAAGTCTCAGATTCTGAGACATTTTTCTTATAGAAAAAGTCTCAGATTCTGAGACATTTTTCTTATAGAAAAAGTCTCAGATTCTGAGACATTTTTCTTATAGAAAAAGTCTCAGATTCTGAGACATTTTTCTTATAGAAAAAGTCTCAGATTCTGAGACATTATTCTTATAGAAATTGTCCCAGATTCTGAAACAATTTTTTTATAAAAAAAGTCTCAGATTCTGAAACAATTTTCTTATAGAAAAAGTCTCAGATTCTGAGACAATTTTCTTATAGAAAAAGTCTCAGACTCTGAGATCATTTTCTTATAGAAAAAGTCTCACATTCTGAGAGAGACAATTTTCTTATAAAAAAGTCTTAGATTCTGAGACATTTTTCTTATAGAAATAGCCTAATATTTCTTATAGAAAAAGTCTCAGATTCTGAGACATTTTTCTTATAGAAAAAGTCTCATATTCTGAAACAATTTCCTTATAGAAAAATTCTTAGATTCTGAGACATTTTTCTTATAGAAAAAGTCTCAGATTCTGAGAAAAAGTCTTATATTCTGAAACATTTTTCTTATAGAAAAAGTCTCAGATTCTGAGACAATTTCCTTATAGAAAAATTCTTAGATTCTGAGACATTTTTCTTATCGAAAAAGTCTCAGATTCTGAAAAATTTATCTTACAGAAAAAGTCTCAGATTCTGAGACAATTTTCTAATAGAAAATGTCTCAGATTCTGAGACATTTTTCTTATAGAAAAAGTCTCAGATTCTGAGACATTTTTCTTATAGAAAAAGTCTCAGATTCTGAGACATTTTTCTTATAGAAAAAGTCTCAGATTCTGAGAAATTTTTCTTATAGAAAAAGTCTCAGATTCTGAGACATTTTTCTTATAGAAAAAGTCTCAGATTCTGAGACATTTTTCTTATAGAAAAAGTCTCAGATTCTGAGACATTTTTCTTATAGAAAAAGTCTCAGATTCTGAGACATTTTTCTTATAGAAAAAGTCTCAGATTCTGAGACATTTTTCTTATAGAAAAAGTCTCAGATTCTGAGACATTTTTCTTATAGAAAAAGTCTCAGATTCTGAGACATTTTTCTTATAGAAAAAGTCTCAGATTCTGAGACATTTTTCTTATAGAAAAAGTCTCAGATTCTGAGACATTTTTCTTATAGAAAAAGTCTCAGATTCTGAGACATTTTTCTTATAGAAAAAGTCTCAGATTCTGAGACATTTTTCTTATAGAAAAAGTCTCAGATTCTGAGACATTTTTCTTATAGAAAAAGTCTCAGATTCTGAGACATTTTTCTTATAGAAAAAGTCTCAGATTCTGAGACATTTTTCTTATAGAAAAAGTCTCAGATTCTGAGACATTTTTCTTATAGAAAAAGTCTCAGATTCTGAGACATTTTTCTTATAGAAAAAGTCTCAGATTCTGAGACATTTTTCTTATAGAAAAAGTCTCAACTTCTGAGACATTTTTCTTATAGAAAAAGTCTCAACTTCTGAGACATTTTTCTTATAGAAAAAGTCTCAGATTCTGAGACATTTTTCTTATAGAAAAAGTCTCAGATTCTGAGACATGTTTTTATAGAGCCATGTTTTCAGACTGTTTTTCTTTTAAAAGGTCTCGGACTTTTCTCTATCCATCGTTTTTTACTTGAGTGTAGAATTTTTTTTTTGAGTGTAAAACTATTTTTTTGTTTGTAATTCATGCTTACATTATAACCGCTACTTTGCAATGAATTGTTATTGAAGTGTTGCCACACATTTTGTAGTTTTTGTTTGTTGTATTTTATTTTACTTTTGGCGTTACTTTTATCCAATACACTTGTCTTTATAAGTTTTTTTTAAATGTTTTTGTTGTTGGCCAGTCGCTATTGCATTGAATCCCTCTTCACTTACGTTTTTTATTTAAAAATAAAAAACTTTTAAAATATCATGAGCATTTGTTTATTAACAAATTGTTGCTAATAATCGAAAGAAAAAAAATAATAAGGTTAATAGATTTTATTTTATTGATTGCAATCAAATGATTTGTTTAAATATAAGAAAAAGACAATGTATTTCACAAATGTTTATAAAAAAATACAGTCACAAAGACAGTGACAACCCAGCAAAACTTAGATTACCAAATAAGGTATAAAATATGGTATAGGATCTCTTATTTTATACATTGCAGCATTGATGATTTTAACAGGCGATGAGACTCAAAGTAATGCATCCACATTATCACATAGAATACCAGTAAGGTATAAAATAAGTCATAAATTTATAACGAAGAATACGAGTAAGGTGTAAAATATATGATATTTTATAGGTTACGAGAAATGAAATAATATAGCATACCAGAAGATAAGATATAAGGTGTTACGAGTAGTGAAAAAGTAATTTTGTATTAAATTTTCTCACGTGATTGTAAGTCGATAAAATATGCTCGTGAGTGTGTCGTTAGAAATTTGCTGTCGTGAGCCCATCTCTAGTTTTAACTTGTGCATTTTTTTATAAAATAATTATTTTGTATGTTATTGTAATGCATTAAGCATTCAATTATAAATAATGCATTATTTCAAACTTTCAAATAATACATAATGTAACCAAATGTAAGTCATCCATGATTTAATGTTTAGAAATAATAAATATGAAATAAATTTTTTCCAATAATCATGCCTTACGTAGCAAATTATTAGTAATGCATTATTTTTCACTTGAAAATATTACGTTGTGGAACAAATGTTTGGTAAGACATCCTAAAATAATGCTACAAATAAGGTATATACATTACCTGGTAATGTGTTATATAATCACTACCCATTACCAAAGTTTTGCTGGGAAGATCGATTACAATAAAATTATTCATATAAATTTATTATTGTTTGATTTGATGAAAATATAGACAAAAACAAAATATTTAAAAAAAATTATTTTATTTACCCGAGTAAAAATAATTTAATATGATCTTATATACTTTTATATAGTCATATTATTTCATATATGATCATGTGTGACACTATGTCTTGCGAGATAAATTTATATAATAAATTTTGATATGCGATTTTTTTAAGATATCGCCATACAAAATTATATGTTGTAACATCTGGTCCCATGCATCATTCCAAATTTCTAAGTGTTTTATATAAAATTTTATATGCCTCCATTATTTTTTTAATTTTTCTAAGTTTTTTCCAAGAACATATTTTTATCGCAAATATTTGCAACGTGTTTTTTATAAAATTTCATATGACTTCATATTTTTTTATTTTTCTAAGATTTTTGCAAGCACCACTTTTTTATCACGAATATTTTCTAAGTGTTTTATATAAAATTTTATATGACTCCATCTTTTAAATTTTTTCTAAGTTTTTTTCAAGGAAAATTTTTTTTATCGCAAATATTTTCTAAGTGTTTTATATAAAATTATATATGACTCCATTTTTTAAAAATTTTCTAAGTTTTTATAAGGACAAAGTTTTTATGAGAATATTTTCTAAGTGGATTATATAGAATTTAACATGTCTCCATTTTTTTGAAATTTTTTTAAGTTTTTTTCAAGAACAACTAATTTTTATTATTTTAATTTTTCAACTTTTTATTAAAAACTAAAAAAACATCCGATTTATAAAATTGTATAAATTTTAATATAATTGGATATAATTTTATATCATTGGATTAGACCAAAACTCGTATCAAAGTCGATATAAAGCTATATAAACTGATATTATTAGATAATATTCGATCAAATCTTATGAAACCATTTTTCGTATAAGATTATATCAAAATAGACACGAACCCATATTAAATTATATATTGCGTCATATATTTTTTTTTACTCGGGTAGCATGTTTTTTTGCATATTATATGACATGCATAGAAATTATGTAATTTATTAAATATTAAATTTTGTAGATAATTTTTTGTGATTTTTACGTTTTTAAATGAAATGCCGAAAAGTCTGTCAAAAACGTGTTTATAGGGCTAAAATGTTTTACAAATATTTTGTACAAATATATTCACTTTGTGTCTACAAAAAAAGTTAAATCCCTTTAAAGAAACCATGTTTTAGAAATAAGGAGATGTCATACTCTTGTAAATCTCTTATGATAAATTTATTTTTTTTTTCGGGTAATCCGAACATCGATTTCCAGCAAAATCTTAATTTTCTTTTTTAGAAAACTTATCCCAACTCTGGTAATCGTTATCCGATTGTTTCATGATAAAGCTCATCGTATTCGGAATTAAATTGCCTTTAGTAATAGTTTTATAAATATGGTAGTTGTTGAATAAACTACACCCAGAAAAGTTACTATTTACGGTTATTCAAAAAGTATTTGGTTAAAGTTGTTTAAAACGTTTTATCGTTTGTTTTTCAAGGAAACTAAAATATTGAATGATTTATACAGTTGTTGAAAAAATAAACTACAAAAATTATCGAAAAATATTTTTATCAGTTAAATTATTTGTTACTGATTATACCGTATAATTTTACAGAAGTACGGGTGTTGTAGTTTGTTATTCAAAAAAAAAAAAATATTTTTACTCCACAAAATAAAAAATTGCAAACAGTTAAAATAACTGAAATATCATTTGTTTTTGTGGAATGTCTAGTCATTTATTAACGTTTAAAAATAACTCAAAAAAGCATGTTGTTTTAAATGAAATATAAGTAGTCCGTTTTTTAAAAGGAAAAACGGTTATTTTAAACGTTTTTCATTTGAATTTACTTACAAAATATTTTGTGTATATAACAGAAAAAATCGAGAAACTCGAGAAAGTTTAAAAAAATAACAAAAAAAAATTGATATTATTGAAAAAATCATAACATTTCTTTCTTATATGTATGAACCAATTTACACACAGTAAAAGTTTTATTCTTATTCTATCCAAAACAGTTACAAAATTCAAAATTGTTCAAAAAGTTACTGATTTACACGAGGTTTAGTGAGAAAAATCCCAAAAAAGCGTTTTTTGAAAATAACTATATAATTCGAGTGTCATTTTTGTGATCTACTCGAATTAAACCAACAACCTTTACTATGTCTCATCAAAAATATTTTTCCACTGTGGCACAGTGTAATTTATATGTTTCAAAAACAGCATCTGTGAAACAAAATCGCTATTTTGGAATTTTAAGTATTTTTCCTATAGAGTAAGCAGAAATTCCTAAATTTTGATTCGGATTTGGTTAAAAATTCGGAAATAAATTTTGGTCGAAAACTTATTTCTTTCACAACTTTGACCGGTGGTTTCCGACTGAAAATGAAAAAATAATAATTTTGAAACAAATCCATATCGCTCATTTACTTGTATAGTGTCATAACTCAAAATATGTCGTTTTTGAGTGAACGATACAGAATTACTTGGTATATCATGCTTAATATTGTGTCAAAAATTCGTATTAATATCTTTAAAACTCACCGTTTGAGAAGAGAACAAGCCATTATATCATTTTCTATGTATGGGCCTTTTGCAATGTAAACCAAGTTTTAAGTGTAAACTTTAAACAGGTTTTCTGTAAAATCAAACATTTTGAGTTATGACACTATACAAGTAAATGAGCGATATGTTCTTAACACCCTGTAAATTTCATAATGGGGATCCCATTACTTTTTTAAGATCAGACAAAATGTACATTGTACAAGTATGTACATTAGGCTGTTACGAATAATGGATTTTTTTCGAGTCTTTTTGGTCTAAAAACTCTATGTATAAATTTTTAGCCAAATTGGAAAAAATTAACCCGTGCCTTTGGGGGTGTTTCCCCAGTGTTTCCCCAAAAAAAAAATTCACATATAACCAAAAATTTTTTTTGTTTGTTAATTTATTATTTTGTTTGATTAGCTTATTAACGCGATTAATCGATCAAACAAAACCGAACTCATGTTCGAATAATTTAAAAATGAAAAAAAAAAAAATTTTACAATCTCAAAATACAGTATCGAAAAATCGGTCTAGGACCCCATAAAATGTATATTATTGATCAGTGATCGATTCTAAGACATTCTAGCGATGTCCGTTTGTGTAGGGCACGATACAGTCCAAAATAAAAGAGATATACTCCAAAAGTTTGGCACGATTATATCTTGTGGCCATAGGCTGGTAAAGTTCAATGGCAAAATCAGACGTGGGGAAAAATGTTCAACAAATGAAATATTTTTATGCCATATAAAGTTCATTGTATTTGGACCAAGATAATTAGGAATGATATTTTTTTGGCCCGCCCCCTTTTAAGGGCGCGGTTATAGAAAAAATACAAAATAATGATAAAATTATTTTTAGGAGTAAATATCGTGAAAACGAATTTGTTAACATTTATGAAGAGGGAAAATGTGTCCTCCAAAATCCCCCGCAAACCAATTTTAAGTTTTTTAATCATTTTTTCCAAAAAAAAAACTAATTCAGCCGACTCCCTTCAATTTAAATCTTAAAATTTTAAATTTTTTAATCATTAAAAAAAAAAAAAAAACTAATTCAGTTATTCAATTTATAAGTTTTTTACTTATTTTTTATTAATAAAATATTAATTTTTTTATTTATAAATTTTTTTGTCAAAAAAAAATATTTTTTAATAACCACTTTTTTATTCATTATTATCATCGATTAATCGAATAATTTTTTAATATTTAATCGTTTGATCGAACGAACAAAAACAATTTTTTGAATTATTTGAACAAAGTTTCACTTTTTCACATTTTATGTATTACCCCAGCAAAAACTTGCATTACCAAGTAATGAAATGTGTAATGGGAAATGCAAAAGTTATAACTACTTCTGATTCGAATTACCTTTCCCATTACATTTACAAGCAAATGTGCCAAATGTAATGATTATCAAACAAGTATTAATAACTAATTACATATATACTTATAGGTAATGAAAAAACTATTTTAAAAAAAAATTTTAAAAAATAAAAAAATAATTAATTTTATTTTATTTTTATTCAAAATAATGTACAGTGAGTCAAAAAGTAAAAATCTAGTTGTGAAATTTTTTTATTTTATTATAATGACTTATGTAAGTCATTATTAATAAGTCCTTATTTTACATTTCAAAATAATGCTAAAGGTAATTTTCTGTCATTACTAAGTAATTCGAATGGTAATGATGTGTCATTACCAAGTTTTTGCTGGGACATTAGAAAATGAAAAAATCACATTAAAAAATCGAAAAATATTTAGTAAAATAAAAAAAAAATCATAAAAATTCCAAAAAAAATAATTCAGAAAAATGTCTGAAACAGAATTCAGAAAATTAAGCCCAAATCAGATATAAAATTGTGGAAGTTTCTTAAAATCTCTGGAAAATTCAGAAAAACTAAAAAAAAAAAATATTCAGGATAATCAAAAAAATCTGAAAAATAATGAAATAATATTATGAAAATTAATTAAATTAATTAATTAAGTCAGAAAGATTCAGAGAGGTTCAGAAAAATTAAAAATACCAGAAAAATATATTCGATTAGAGTATTATTCTAGCACGAAGCCCAAAAATATTTCTATTTATGATATTGTCATAATAGAGTATTTTTAATTTATTGCTTTAAAAAAGTTACTCATCTCATAGTATATCTATACTGATCAGTTTCACCCCCACTAAGGGGTCTTAATAATTCTCTAAAATCTGCTGAAGATCCCTTAGTGGGGGTGAAACTGATCAGTATACTATTATATGAGTAACTTTTTTAAAGCAATAAATTAAAAATACTCTATTATGACAATATCATAGATAGAATTATTATTGGGCCTCGAGCTAAAATAATACTCTAATCGAAAATATTTATATATAAAGGCCGAATAAATACATTTTATTTTTATGTACTTAAAATAAAAAACAACATTTAATACTAGCAAAAATTCACACAAATTCAGAAAAATTCAGAAACAAATTCAAAGAGAACAGAAAAATTCAGGAAAATTAAAAAAAAAATATTAAAAACATAAATTAAAACTTGAATAGAATTCTTACAATTTTTTCAGATGTTATTATTTTTTTGTTTTAAAGTTTTTTAATTTACAATAATTTAAGATAATTCAATCTGCAGTGGCTTTATATTATTAATGTTTATTTAATGACATTTTAAAAACATTATTCATTTTAGACTTTGCATTGGTTGTAAACAAATGACGCACAAAAACCCTAATAAATTAATAAAAGGCCTTTACACGAACACGTACTAAAAATTATTATAATAAAAATTATTTATAATAAAACTAAAAATTTATATTTTTTTAAGCATAAACTACAATAACGTTGCATTAGGGTGGAGCAAATTTTCCTTATTTTCCAATTTTGAAAACGTCGGGGTCGGGAAAGTTGCCTTTTATGGACCTGTAGGATAAAAGCTTTTAGTTCCTTTGTTCACTAGAAAATCAAAAAGTTCCAAACAAAGTGAAAAAAAAAAATTGATTTTTTCTGAAAAAGTATTTTTATGGCAAAAAAATTTAAAAAAAAATAAAAAATAACTTTTTTAATTAATTTTAAACTGCATTAAAAATATAAATTTCTCAACAATGCATTGCAATGAGTTGATATAACGTTATATTTTCAGCAAAAAAACTTATTAAAAATATTTTTTTTGCAAAACAAGAACAAACAAATAGCTTTTTCAGTAATGTCTGAATATTACCTTATATTTTAAGCAAAAAAAGTTAAGAAAAAAAATTTTACTCTGTTCGGAACTTTCCGATTTTTAAATCAAAAAAGAAACCAAAAGCCATTGTCCAACAGGTCCAATGTCTTTGTGTGTTAATTAATATTGACCCTAAAAGGTAACTTTCCCGACCCCAACGTTTTCGAAATTCGAAAAAAGCTAAATTTGCTCCACCCTAATATGCATATATTATGCGTCTATTGACATTAAAAATTAACATAAATTCGTGATTACCATGAATTTAATAAATTTCATAGGAATATTTTTTAGATAAAATAAAAATATAAAACTTATAAAAAAATGCACAAGAAAATGACCTTGGCCGATTAATTTTAAGATAAAAATTTTAAATTGTTAAATTTTTTAAATTTTTAAAACTTTTAGATGATACTAATAAATACATAAAATTTAAGATATTTAAAAAAAAAACGTTAAATATTTAATAGATTAGAAATAAAATGACAAAACAGAAATGGAAATAAAAAAACTGATTTAACAAGGTCATTTATAAAAAAAAAATTGATAATCAATTTAAAATAAATTTGAAAAATGTATTTTAAATTAGTACTAACTGAATATTATTAAGATGTTTCAGGCCGAGTTTTTGGGGTACCAGTTAAACTTGGTTTAGTTAGTGCAAAAACAAATTTGTTCTACCATTGCCAAATTTTAAAACAAAATTTTGGCGGAACAACTTCAACATGGGTCCATTGAAATAACACAATATCAACCACATTCCGTCAGTGCACTCCGAGTTTAAGACGACGTCAAACTAGGTTTAAACTTAATCCACATCCAAAAAACTTGGTCTTAGGTTATATTTTTGTAGTTTTAAGTTTTTAACAACATTTATTAATATTGATTTGGCTTAAAGGTTAAAATTATTATAAAAATTTTAAATTTTTATTTTAACGGAAGTTTTTTTTTATGAAAACAATATGTTAATGATTTTCCTTATTTATTTAATGTAGATTTAATTTTTTTTTGTTCAAATATTTATTTTCTTCTTTTTATTTTTTTTAACGTAGATTTAATTTTTTTTTTTTCAAATATTTATTTTCTTCTTCTTTTTTTGTTTATTTACAGTTTAGTTAAGTCAGCGTTTTGGTTTGTATTTTTCTTCCACCAAAAATAAAACCTCATAAAAAGTTGTTGGCACAAAGAAAACGCGTTTTAAGTTTAGTTTAAAAAACTTGACTTAAAAAACTCCCCCCTCACCCAAAACACATACACACAAACAAAACACAGCCAAAATGAGGCCATATTTAATAACATTCGCCTGTCTATGCTCTGTACTCGCCTTTGTAACAGCTGTTCCATTACCTGCCTCAAATCAGGAACTTGATGTGTTACAGATTCCACTATCAGATGGAAAGGTAAGTGTTAAAATAATTTTGTGTTACATACTTGGAATTATGTTTTAATAGATTTTGTTAAAGATTTTAAAAAACAAACTTAGCAGTTATTTTTTGTAACATAATTGGAAAAATAATTTGTTAAAATCGGAAAAAAAATTAGCTTATTACACTGTGCACCAATATTTTATATTTTGAATAGGACCAAAAAAAAGTGTACCTTAGAAGGGTTTTGAAAACATAGCTCGAGTTCGTTTTTAGGGCCACTACAGTTTTTAATTTTTTACGTAGGCGTCCGGAATAAGTCAAGAAAATGTTAATGGATATTATCACTGAAATATGATGACGCCTCTTTTTCGAAAGCATATTAAATGTTCTTATAAAACACCATTAAAATATGCGTTTAAAGGGTTAAAATGTTCTACAAAAGCTTTCTGCATCGAATTTTGTTGGGTGTTAAAAAACGCACGTTTTAGCGGTTTTCTATGAAATTATTTAAAAAAGGAACTAAAATGGAATACATAAATGGGAGCTAAAGGGTTTATACATATCGCTCATTTACTTGTAAAGTGTCATAATGCAAAATGTTTGATTTTACAGAAAACCTGTTTAAAGTTTACAATTGAAACTTGTTTTACATTGCAAAAGGCCCGTACATACAGAATGTTATAATGGCGTGTTCTCTACTCAAACGGTGAGTTAAGAAGATATTAATACGAGTTTTTATCACAATATAAAGCGGAATATAACAAATAATTCTGTACAATTGATAAATTTTCAATTATTTTTATTTATTTTTTCTATTTTATTTACAACTCATTTTTTTTAATAAATTCCACCTAACCAAGAACTGGTAACAATGACCGTTGTCTCGTTGTAGCGAAAAAAACCAAGGGTTCTGGTAAGAATCGAACCCATGACGTTGAAAGGCTAGCACGCTACCAACTAGCCTACGGAGGCCCCAAAAAAAATGTGGAACGCTTCACGATTTTGCGTGTCATCCTTGCGCAGGGGCCATGATAATCTTCTCTGTATCGTTCCAATTTTAGTATATGTTCTGCCGAAGCAAGAACAAAATAATTCTGTATGGTTTACGCAAAAACGTCATATTTTGAGTTATGACACTATACGAGAAAAAGAGCGATATGTTCTAAGAAAATAATTTTTTTGAAGACATCTTTTAACATTATTTATCTCAGAATTAGAATATTTTGACTTATTTCACATGACTTTTTTGAAACACAATTTAGCAATATAGGATAACACTGTGCTACAAAAAAAAATCAAATTCAAATATACTTTTCAAATGAGCTTGTGAAAGTTGTAGGTCCCGTCGAAAAGGTCACAAAAATGACCGTCAAACTTGCCAGACACCCTCACGTTTTAAATTTATTTCCAAAAAAAACGTTTTTTTGTGACTTTTTGCACGAAACCACGTGTAACTCGGAAACTTTTCAGCCGATTTTCCGTTTTTGAACTGTTTTGGATAAAAATTAGAATATCTAATTTTTTGGTTATTTTTTGAAAATTTCTAGAGTTTATCGACACTTTTCTGCTTAAAGAAAATTTTATTCCGAATATGTTGAGCTTTATCCTGAAAAAATCTGATAAGAACTGACAGAGTTGTGATAATTTTTCTAAAAAATACATTCGATTACAGTTTTATTCTAGTTCGAGGCCCAAAAATATTTCTATTTATGATATTGTAATAAAAGAGTATTTTTAATTTATTGCTTTAAAAAAGTTGCTCATCTCATACTATATCTGTACTGATCAGTTTCATCCCCACTAAGGAATATGTAGCATTCTAAAAAATAAAATTACGATTCTAAAAAAGAAAATTACGATTCCATGCCCTGAATTACGATTTCGCCCTGAAAAAGAAAAAGACAAATAAAAAAATAAAACTAACATCATGAGAGGTCGCGTACCATACTTTTAAAGGTTTTTGGCTGGCTGAATTCAAATTACTATCAAAAACCTGACGCGGTAGAGCAATTTAAAGCCGGATTCGTATTAAGCTCGCCGAAAACATTTAAAATTTTATACATTCCCTCTTATGATGAATTTATTTTTTTGCCTGGGTAGTCCGAACCAGAGATGAGCACATGAGCAGATTAGAGAGTGATTCACGCGTGAGTGTGACTGAATTTAGTTTTATTCAAGTGATCGTGGGTGAGTGTGAGTTGAAAAAAAATTGCGTGGGGGAGTGTGTGTGAGTAAGATTTTTGCGTAAGTGAGTGTGCGTGAGTCGATTTTTTGCGTGATTAATTTTCTCTTCATAATTCCTTTTGTACCAAAAAATGCAACAAAAAAATTTTAAAATTTGGCTTAACTAGATTTCGTCCCGAAAAAAGCAGAAAAAATGTGAAATTTCGATTAATTTTAAATTTTTCTAAAACTAGTTTTTTAAATTTGTTTTGTATAAATAAGAGTTTCGTAAATGTGAGTCAACGTGAGTGTGAGTGAAGCTTGCGTGAGTGCACGTGATTGTGAGTTGTATTAAATTTTGTCACGTGATTGTGAGTTAGTGTGAGTAGAAACAAGTGAGAGTGTTAAATTCGGCCGTGCCGAATCTGTTATACCCTCCAACATGCAAATAAATAAAAAAAAAAATTGCAGGGGCGTTTAATTTTTTTTTTTGGGGGGGGTCGGTAGTGGTAATTGGGGGGGGGGGGGTATTTCTTCTCGAATATGTATTTAAGAATTCATTCGTATACTTTTTGCTGTAAAAAAATACAAGTTTATTTAAAAAAAAAATATTCTTCGCCCATAAAAGGGGGGGGGGGCTTTCCGAAAAAACGACATTTTTTAATTCTGTGGGTCCAAATGCAGGATTTTGAACTTCTTGTAGCATAAAAATGTTGCATTTGTTAAACAAAAACAAAGAAAATCATGTAAAAATATGGCATTTTTCAGAGGTTGGTTTAGTTCCTCAAGCGGGAACTTTTTTCCCCCAGGACCGATTTTGCTCCTTTACGAACTTAACCTGCCTAGGAACATTAGACATATTCGTGCCCAATGTCGGGAGTCTAGCTCTTTTATTTTGGACTGCATCGTGTTAACTACAGACGGACAGACGGACAGACGGACAGATGGACAGACGGACAGACGGACAGACGGGCAGACGGACAGACGGACAGACGGACAGACGGACAGACGGACAGACGGACAGACGGACAGACGGACGGACGGACGGACATCGCTAGAATGTCTTAGAATCGATCACTGATCATAAATATATATACTTTATGGGGTCCTAGACCGATATTTTGATGCGTTACACACGGAATGACAAAGTGAGTATACCCTCATACTGTAGTTGGAGGGCATACAAATATGCTCGTAAGTGAGTATGCGTGATTCAAAAATTACTGTCGTGACCGTGAGTGAGTGTGATTCAAAAATCACTCACGCGCTTATCTCTAGTCCGAACATCGATTTCCAGCAAAATCTTAATTTTCTTTTTAAGAAAAATTATCACAACTCTGTTAATTGTTATTCGATTTTTTCAGGATAGGGCTCATCATATTCAGAATTTAATTTTATTTAAGAATACGTTTATAAATACAAAGGTTGTTGAATGAACTATAGCAGAAAAAAATCGATAAACTCGAAAAATTTTCCAAAAATATCAAAAAGTTAAATATTACAAAATCTTGTTGCAGTGATTTAAACTGTGTTTTACCAAAGTCGAGTGAAATAACTCGAAAATGTGTAATAAGCCGACTTCGGATTTAAATAATGCTAATAGATGTCTTCAGTAAAATTCGATGACGGTTCTAAAATGTGCGTTTTAAGGGTTAAAATGTTCTACAAACATTTTCTGCATCAAAATTTGTAGTTGTTAAAATGAAAATTGAAAAATCTCTAAAATGACACTTAAAATGTTCTAAGAAAAAAACTGTCATATAATTTCACTTAGGACGTCCTACTTTATTTTTAAGCTCAGAAGTGCAATTGATATTTCCAAACGCATTTGATAAAAAATTAAAAACTTCAGTGGGTCATAAAAAAGATACTCGAAATAACTTTGCAAAACTATTTGGCATGGGAGACTCAAGACAATGACCAGAAATTTGTTGGACAGTGTTACCAGATAGTGCTAAATTGTGTTTCACCAAAGTAGTGTGAAATAACTAAAAATATGTAATAAATTAACTTCTGATTTAAATAATGATAATAAATGTCTTCAGTGAAATTCGATGGCGATTCTTTACATTAAACATATTTATAGATAGCAGATAAATATGTTTAATGTAAAGAATCGCCATCGAATTTCACTGAAGACATTTATTACCATTTTTAGCGGTCATTTTAGACTTTTTTTAAAGATTCTCATAGAAAACCACTAAAATGTGCGTTTAAAGGGGAAATATGTTCTACAAACATTTTCTGCATCAAATTTGGTTAGTATTTTTCCCTAGTGAAATTTGACCAAAAAAAAATTTGTAGCACATGTTAACCCTTTAACCGCACGTTTTAGTAGTGTTCTCTAAGGAAATTTGAAAATAGTACTTAAGTGACTCCTAAAAACGAAAGATAGAAGGTCAATGTGTTTTAAGAAAAGAATAACCATGAAATTTCAATGCAGTAATCTTTTCATATTATTTAGCTCAGATGCAGATTTAATAATTTTTGTTGACTTATTCCAAAAACTTTTAAAAAAATAATAGAAAAAATCAGTGCGTCATGGGAAAAATACATCCAGCTAAGTTTTCAACACCTTCAGGGGTTTTTGTTGACTAATGGAAAACATTCATTTATTTTGGTTCCACACTCGATTACCTCAAATTTGTTGCCCAGTGTAATTTGCAACTTAACTTATTTATAAGTACATAACTGTGTATACCAATGTATTTTTAAAAAACCTCAACTTTCAAAAAGCTTAATATTTAAATATTTACTAGATAAACATCTATGAGGATGTTATTGAAGTAAATGATTTCAACAAATATGTATTTAGTTAACACAACCAAATGTTCAGTTTTATAAACCTGTTGATATGTTAACTTTCATCATGTAAATATTTGTAAATAAAAACATTATAATTGTCTGACCTCGACAAGGTTACTAAACTTTGGTGTAATGAAAAAAACTT
This sequence comes from Pegoplata infirma, assembly GCA_963921195.1. Taxonomy (NCBI): domain Eukaryota; kingdom Metazoa; phylum Arthropoda; class Insecta; order Diptera; family Anthomyiidae; genus Pegoplata; species Pegoplata infirma. Next base: position 55,007,338 of record OY992540.1, on the reverse strand, counting down.
TTAACTTTTAACATAACAAAATTATGTTAAAAGTTGTACAAAAATTTTACATTTACAAAAGTCCTTCAACAGTTTTTTTGGTACGTTTTTTTAATTTTCCATCTACTTATTGTTAGTTTGTGCCTACTTATGACTCATTAAAATAAAACTTCCTTTTACAAAAATTAGCTAAAACAATACTACATATAAATGTAATTCAGGTCTGTAAGTTTGCATGATTTATCAAAAGTAAACCAACCAGTTCCTGACGTTGATAATTTTTACAAATACTAAGGAAGTTTTTTTGGTATTTGTATTTTGTAAACCATAACTAAGACAAGACAAAAATTGAAAGTAATTTTCCATTAAACATTTAAGTAGAATACACCATTTGAGAAAATATTTAATTAATTGCAGAATTTCTAATTATAAAATTTTTAGACTTTTTTAAATTAATTTTGTTAAAGCTTTAGCGTCCCACGTTGGGCGCCAATAATACGATGAAGGTCTTATTCTGATTATAATTATTTTCAGTTGCAAAATTATTCTTTTGATATTCAATGTGTGCCCCACTTTAAGCGCCAAATTTAAATATAGATTTATTTAGGGTTTTGAAAACTAAGCTCGAGTTCTTTTTTTATTGCCCACTGAACTTAAAAATTTTTTTTCTAAGGCGTTTTAAATGAGTCCAGAAAAAAGTATTAAACCTTAATCTGAGGTAAATAATGTTAAACGGTGTCCTCAGTGAAATTTAATGGCGGTTCTATTCTTAGAACAAAGTGTTCTATAAAGATATTTTAAATAAGGAGCAAAAAGGCCCCTAAAATGGGAGATAGAGGGTTAATATATTCTAAGAAAGGAACCACCATTAAATTTCATTGAAGACATCTGAATGTGGGTGTGGAACAAGGTGCTATAATCCAAAAACCAAATTGTATAGGAGAAGCAAAAAACTAAATAAGTCGCGAAAAAAATTTAATTTCTTAATTTTCTTTTTGCAGATCAACAAAGATTGACCATTTGCATCTATGTACAAAATTTCATAAAAATAGAATGAGCGGAAGTAGCAAAAAATTGCATGTGAAATTTTGTTCTAGTGGAATAAGGTGCTATGTTACAATTTCTACTAGGAATTTCAATACATTTGCCAAGTAGTTTTATGTATTTTGTGTTATTTTTTAAAAATTAAAATTTGGCATGATGAATTCTGCAAAATTTTGACGGGGTCCAGCAATTCTCATTTTTATATAAGGATAATAAAGGGTAGTTAATTTAACAAAAAACTAGTGGTTTATGGTTTATTTTGAACAGATTTTCGCGTAATGGGTTAAAAAAATTTGCACAATTTATAATATAAGTTACTAACCATTCAGTTTTATAGTTTAAACTCAAAAATTGGATAGATTATCTAAATCCGCCCTTAGTATTTCGTAAAACAATATTATGTTTTTGTATGGATATAGCACCTTTTTCCATATTCACACTTTAACTATAGATATATTAGATATGAAAGCGTTTTTTGCCAAACCAATGGGCACATGTTAAAGCCTAGGATGTTTTCTACACGTTAACCATCTCACATGCAAGAATTTTGATATACCACCTTTAGTTTAACTGCAAAATACATGTTAGTATTTGGGGAAAAATATAAAATATTTCCAAAAATAGTAAAAATTTAACTTTTTAGGTAAATTTTATGACCGAATACGATCAAGTTTTTAACAAGTTTGTTTGCAAATAGGTCGAACTATTGAGGGAAGATACGATTTTGCAAAAAAACGCGATTTCCAAAAATTGGATTTTAGCACCTTCTTCCACACACACATTCATCTGTTAACGTTATTTAGCTCAAAAACTGTTTTGATGTTCTATGGGGATATTTGAGAAAATTACCAAAATGTCCCCTTAAAATTGGAGATAGAGGGTTAATATGTTCTAATAAATGAACCGCCAAATTTAATTGAAAACCCCTTCTGGGGTTTTTGGTCTACTGTTGGTATACTTTAATTTTTTTTTTGTCCCATCCTAGATACAAAATCGTGTTGCATAGCATAATAGGATGTGTGTGTCAGAATAAATTATATTGAGACTGTAACCCACATTGCATTTTTGGCGCCCAACGTGGGGCTCTCATAGGGATTCAGTATAAAAGGTGTTAAATAACATACAAATATTTAGTAAATTCTTAATACCTATTGCTGGGCAGCAACTGAGTTTCAAAAGAATAATATTAGAATTGAAAATTTCAAAAAAAAAAATTAAATATTATACAAGTAAAAAAGTTAAATTCGGCCTTGCCGAATGCATAGATACCCTCCACAATCTAAAAAAAATTTTTTTGCGAAAAAAAAATTCTTTTGAAAAAAAAAAATCGCGGAAAAAATTTTTTGGTGAAAAAAAAAAATTCCGCATTTTTTTTTTGTAAAAAATAGGATTGTATTTGTAAAAATACCACTCTTTTTCCAATTCTGTTCACATATGCCAACCAGCAGCCAATTTAAGGCATTTTGTATTTTTAGGTTATGTAGAATGTACTAGAATTTTCGAGGTGTTCTTACATTTTCGTTCATAACTTCTGAACCGATTTCGCTCAAATGCAATACCAAACAAATTAAGACAACTATAAGCAAGGCCGCCTAAAAGTGGGCTTATGCATAAGAGGCTTAAAACTTAAGTGGGACCCAACGATGGGCGTTAAATTTAATCTGATTTTATTTATTTTTCAATTTTTTAAAAATTAAATTAATAAAAACATTTTTATGTGATGGCAAGTATATTCTGTTTTAAAAATATTCACTTAAAAATATTTTAGTGCTCTACGTTGGGCGGAAATATTATGATGTAAGTATTTTCAGTTTCAGAATATTTCATTTTCAAAACTATTCCTTTGAAACGTTGATGGGCGCCAAAAATTAAACAGGTTTTAAATTCTATTGGCGTTCTACTTTAAGAGGGCTAATTCTTTTGTTTTCAAAATGATTATTTAAAATTTTTAATTTTAATATTGTTCTTTTGAAACTCAGTTACGGCCCCACGATGGGCGCCAAATTTAACCTAGTTTTATTATTTGAGAATTTACTAAAAATTTCAATGTTATTCAAACCCTTTTATAATAAGCAAGTAATTTAAATTCTTAAAATATTACACATGCAAAAATTGATTAGATCTGGCTGATCTATTTTGGTCTAATTATATCAATTGTATCTGATCAGATCTATCTCGAAAATGGGGACAAATCTCGGATATAATAGATCTGATCAGATGCAATTGATATAATCAGATCTAAACAGATTTAATCACATCTAATCCATTTTTAGACGGGTATAATGAAACACTATTAAAACGCCAAGTGGGTCGCCAAAAATACGATGTGGGTCACGCTTCATCACATTCGACTATAACCTTAAGTTGCGAACTCTGTAAATGTCTTTCTTGATTATGATAGAAATGCCTAATTGTCAAAGATTTTTATTTTTATCATAATAAAGTAGTGGGGCATTCCAGATTTATAATCAAGTACAATAACTACAGTGTTCGCAGCTTGAGGTTAAAGTCGGTTCCGACGAAGGTGGGGTCTTTTTAGTTTCAATAAATTTTATTTATATTCAATAGGTCGTTACGTTTTGAAATTTTTTTGAAAACTCGATTAGCGTTTATTTCGATTTATTTTTTTTTTTTTTAATTTTCCTATTCAATATTATTCTTTTAAAACTTAATGGGGGCCCCACAGTGGGCGCCAAATTTAATCTGATTTATTTAGTTTAAAATTATAGTAATTTATTACAATAAATAAACTTAAAATAAAAGTCAGTTCGAATTCAATGTATACAAAAGTAATTTTAATAGTGGCAGAGATGACAGTTTAACAAAAATGAGGGAATCCTACACTCAAAAAAATATGTTAGTACAAAAAATTGTAAACTGGTTTGTACCCCAACTTAACTACTTTTTTACTAATTCTTACTAAAGAAATAGTTTTTACTAAAGAAATAGTTTTAGTAATTCGCTTTACAAACTATTGATTTTTCCTAACTTTTTAATAATTTTTTCAGTTGATTTTTTTTTAAGTTTGTAATGGTATCTGAAAAAGTTGTCAGGCACAAATTGAAAACTTTGTTAGTAATGGCAACAGACTTTTTTATAAGGAATACTAACATATTTTTGTGAGTGCACAATTTCCAATTAAACTACATTTAAATTTCTGCAATTTTAATTTTGAAATGGTGTTGAACTACATTTAAAAAAACGAATTCAAAAAACTTTTATTGTTATCGTTAGTATTTTTCCATGATTTTGTAGGCAACAAATAAAAGTACCAACTCATTCGAATTTGAACTAAATTTCCAAAATGTTATTTTTGAAAATAGTTTGTTGTTTTAATACCCTACACTACGCTAACAATAAGTGTTAGAAGGTTTATATAAACTTGTCACTCGGTTTGTAGCACCTTAAAATATTGGTCTATGACCCCATAACGTACATATATAACATCGTTTGACAAAACTGAAATAAGTCGTTAAACACTTAAAACTAAAAACTATATTTAGTAAAACTGCATTTACCGTTTTTCATTTCGTGATCCTGTTTCCTTTTAAAAGGACTTCAAAGTTTAAGAGGATTAAATCTAGAAAATAATTTTTTAAATATTTGTACTTGTCCTAGGATGCCACTAGTGATAGCAAATCAAAGAGGAGGATCTCCACTAATTTTCCTATTTTATAATTTTTACTTATAAGGAAAAAGAAGGTAAGTTACGTCCTTTCAAAAATTTATCCTTCAATATCACTCAAGTTTTGAACGAAATATTTTGATAAAGTTTTCATAGGACATTATTCACATCCTTTTATCCTGACATGGCAAAATAAAAAAAACGGAAAAATTAGGGGAGATCCTCCTCTATCATTTGCTATCACTAGTGTCATCTTACGACAAATATTTCAAAAATATTTTACAAATTGTATTCTGTAAAACTTTGAAGTCTTTTAAAAGGAAACAGGATCACGAAATGAAAATCTGTAACTGCAGTTTTACTCCATTTGATCTCTACTTTCAGACGTATATCATCCGATTCATGTTTAATATTGGCTGTCGGACGGTGATATATATATATTATGTTCATTTGTCCGTCTTATGAAAACATTCTTACTTTTGAAAATCAGCTGGGAGGCTGTTACAATATGTCTGGCATGTATACTTGTCATTTTCGTGATCATTTTGGTTTTAAATTTCTGGGAAATTGGTCCAGGAGTAAAGAAGTTAAGATGAGTTTAATTTTTTAGACATTGTGAAGGGTATTCATGGATTCGACCATGTGGTATTAAACTTTTTTTTGCATGTTTATATTTAAACCGGCTCAAATAGATTTTTGTTATTTTCAAAAATTTAACGCCTTAGTTGTTTTTCTTAATGTAGTATGAACTACAATTTTTAAGTAAGTGCATATGCAATTTTAGTATGTATAATCAAGTATATGAGGAATTTCACACCAAGTGTGACAGTAAAAAGAAAAGTATTTTCTTGAAAGTGCAGTGATTTTAAAATTCAGAAAAAATCAACCAGTCAAAAAAAACATGAAGATGTGGTATCACATCGGACTTCAAAGTCTAACTCCCTATTTTTATAAAACGTAACGCGCCGCTTTGTCTAAATTTCTGTGTGAATTGTTTTTGTAACAACAATAAAAAATTAGGACATAAAACCTAACCTGAATTGAGTAGGTTGTAAGTGGCTGCTGACGTTTTACGTCAACACATGTAGACTCTGAGGTCCATTGTGCTCGGAATTGAGTAACAAGCCTATATTTTCGATATGTAAGGCTAGATTTGAAATCGGTAGCCTCAGAATGTGACCGATTTCCTCCTTTTATGCCCGTAATTTCAACAAGTAGGTAACTACGGGTGTAAAATAACTAATAGATATCTTTACCTAGCCGGTAAAATAACATTGAAAATTATATTTACCTAAGAGTTAAGTTTACGAAATTTTACTTACACGGTAGATATCTATGCACTGATAGTTATCTACTCGTTGAAATTACGGCTATTAATTGGGTAAATTTACACCAATTTCAGTTCAGAGTGTAGTTCTAATGGAAATTTGTTAAAATTTACCCAATTTTTATAAAAATCAAATCCGTTGATTTGTTTGGTTTGTCGTCCCTCTTTTACTGTGCAATACCCCATATTTACTAACACGTTCCGCTGTCATTATTTAATTACAACATAGTGTTAGTAAATACAACTATGTATTCGTAGCATTAATATGTATTATATTCATTTTGCCTCCACTAGAGTTGCCGCCAATCTGTCAGTAAGTTAATTGCTACTCATGTTGCTTTTCAAATCGATTGTTATTTCTTTAGAAATTACCACTAATCTTTTTATTGTTTAACATTTTAAAATAACATATTTGTTTGAAAAAAAAAATAATTTGATTTATCTCCTATAGGTTTGGCTAAGTCACGTTATAAAATGTGGTTAGTATTGATCTTTCAGAGTTCATATTAACAAGATTTTGAAAACTACATTGTTTAAAATTTAAGAATTTATAAAGTTTTAAGTTTTAAAATATTCAAGAATTTTACTTTATGGACACCTTAACGTATGAGCAATAAATTATTATTTTTATACCCTTTACTTATATAGCTTACACTCCGATTGTTCTCCAATTTATGTATCGCTCATTTACTTGCACTCTAAAAAACGCATTTAAACTTACTATTATAAATTGGGTAAATTTTTGTTGAATAGCACGCATTATGTGTTAATATAAAAACTAAATGCGTATAATAAATTCAAACCAATTAAACACAGCAAATTAAAAATATCATCCGTTAATTCAAATATTTTACACACAAATGCGTAAATAAAATTGTCGAACAACATACATACACACATGCTAAATAACTAAAACGCCAGATAAAAGTAGAAGCTTCCGTAGCGTAGTGGTTAAGAAGTGTACTTTCAAATCAGAAGGTGGCGAGTTCGATGCTGGCTGGCGCCGTATGTTTTTTTTTTTTTTATTATTTTTTATTCACCTCTTTTGTATTTAAATTGACCACATGTGGTCAATTTATTGAATTTACACATTCAGAGTAAAATTACCCAATTTATAGTAGGAGTCCAGTTTCCTACTATAAATTGGGTAAATTTCAAAAAATTTTGATTAGAGTGTGTATAACATCATAACTCGACAAGTACACTCTAAAAAACTCATGTAATCTTACTATTATAATTTGGGTAAATTTTTGTTGAATAGCACGCATTATGTGTTAATATAAACAGTAAATGCGTATAATAAATTTAAACCAATTAAACACAGCAAATTAAAAATATTATCCGTTAATTCAAATATTTTACACACAAATGCGTAAATAAAAGTGTCCAGTTTCCTACTATAAATTGGGTAAATTTCAACAAATTTTGATTAGAGTGTAGAAAAGTTAAATTCGACTTGGCCGAATCTATGAATACACTCCATAATGCCCTTTTTAAGTGATAGTAAATTTTCAAACGTGAAAAATATCATTTTTGATTAGAAATATTTTGTTTTGTGTAAAAAACATTTTTGTTTAGTAATTTAAAAAAAATAAAAATTTAAAAATATTTTTTTGAGTGTAAAATTTTTTTGAGTGCAAAATTTTTTTCGAGTGTATTTTTTTTAGTGTAAAAATATTTTTGAGTGACAAAAATACGTTGTAAAATATTTTTGTGACTTATAGTGCGTTTACATTGGAATTCTAATCTGGTAAATTGCGATTTTAATCTACTTTGTAATCTGTACCGTTTACATTGGCATTTTTTACATTTGAGGTAATAAATGTATTTGACTGCGTTAAAAGACAGAGAGGGTAATTAGTCGTCGTATGATTAATAAGGACAGTGACGTGGCGTTTACAAATAATGATGTCGGCGGCATAAACATACTTGGTGGCGTCATCAAAACGGCAGGCTTTGTGTCGGTGTTTTTCAGTGTTGGAAAATGCAAATAATAGAAATACAGAGTTGTATCTAACATAACTTTACAAGATTGAGTTTGCCGATTAGAGTCTAAGCTACTATATTGGAAAAAATAAATTTGTATGGGCAATAGAGGTGTCCTTAAAAACGAAAATCACCTTTTTATACCTGGTAGGGTCCTATATTGTTCTTTAGTATCTAAAAATGAGTGAGCCAAAATTTGGGGACAATCGGCTAAAAATAACTCGTGCCGAAAATGGATTGAAGTTTTGGGGCATTCTTATAAGAACGAAAAACTCGTTTTTTCTAGTTTTTGGAAAAACATTGGTATTTGACATTTTTTGTTAAATTTTTTGTGAAATAATATGAAAATGGTACTAAATTACCTTTTCAAAACGACTAATAAAATTAAAATCGGATGAAAAATAAGCATTTTACGCATACATGCCCCAGACCATTGTATGGTTTTTAGAGCCAGAATTTCAAAATTTTCAAAATTTTTAGGCAAAAAAATAGTAAAAATTAAATTTTACTTTATGATCAAATTGAAAACATGTTTAAGATTAAAAATAGCAGATATGGTAGTCAAGCTTTTTTTTTATTTGGCGCGGGTACTGATAAAATTTCCGCGGATTCCAAATAAAATGCGTTTTTCTACAATAATTAGGCAAATTTTTGAAAATTTGTGCTCTATTGTGCGGATCGAAGTGTAAAACGTAAATTCTGTAACTTTTGAGAAATCGGATATATGCAGATATTTTGTATTATAGAAATGTATAACGTCTCAAATTTGTCATTTCACCTCGACGAAAAGGGGTTAAAGATGCCCGAATTCTCAAAAAATTTACAGAATTTATGTATTTCACTACGTATAATACAATACAGAAAATTGTTTCCCATATTTGCTAAATTATTTTAGAAAAACTCATTTTCTTTGGAATCCGCGGAAATTATATCACTACCCACGCCAAATGAAAAAAAAGTTAGACTACCATATCTGTTAGTTTTTATCTATAACATGTATTTAATATAATTATAAAGTAAAATTTAATTTTTTTTATTTTTTTTGCCTAAAAATTTTGAAAATGTTAAAATTTTGGCCTTAAAAACCATGCAATGGTCTGGGGCATGTATGCGTAAAATGCTTATTTTTCATCCGATTTGAATTTCTTTAAGCTTTTTGGAAAGGTAATTTATTACCATTTTCATATTACTTAACAAAAAAATTAACAAAAAATAGCATATACCAATATTTTTCAAAAAACTAGAAAAAATGTGTTTTTTCATCAGATAAGAGTGTCCCAAAACTTCAATCCATTTTCGGCACGAGTTATTTTTATCCGATTGTCTCCAAATTTTGGCTCACTCATTTTTAGATACAAAACTACAATTTAGGACCCTACCACGTATTAAAAAGTGATTTTTAAAAATTACCTTAGTCGTTAGGACACCTTTAATGGGCAAGCTAATAGATTGAAACTGGATTGGAGCCACAATCTACTTTAAGCTAGCTTAGATGATGTATGTGTAAATGCACTATTACCAATGTTTTTAAAACATGTTTAACGAGATTTCAGCACGTGAATTTAAGCTGAAACTAATCTGAAATTCACGGTTTTACTAATAACTTTTGAACCACTGAACCGATCTGGCTGAAATTCAATATGAACCAGGCCAGGGGAACGAAAAATATAAAATCTTCAGTATCCTCGAAAGCCTTTTAAGTCGATTTACTTTTTTGTCAGAATTGCTCTGCAGCGTTCAATTCTTAACCGATTTCAATTATGTTTTTTGCTACTTGTAGCCCATAAAATTTCTCATGGAATTTTCGGATTTGTAACCAGGAGAATAATTGTAACCGTGTGTATAAGATGGCATTCGCATAAAGGGTTAATTCGACTGAACAATTGAGTTCAGCATCCTTAAGATCAATGTTTAAGCTTTAACCTCGACTTATTTTTGAGTCGTTATCACATCGGGTTTATCCGCTATAAGTTGTTGCTCAAAATGGCGATTTTTTTTAACTTTGACCTAAATTTTCTCAAAAACCTGGTGTGATGGAAAAGTTTGGAGACCAGATTTGTGATTACTAAAACAATTGCAATTAACTGTGTAAAGTGGCGTCCCAGTCGCATGAAGTTTTTTTCAAAATGTTCAGTAGTGTAATTGTAAGGAGAGAAATAGCAGATGGGCGCGTGAGTGATTTTTTACTTACTCACGCTCACGACAGGAATTTTTGAATCACGCACACTCACTCACAAGCATATTTTTGGACTTACAATTAGTCCCCATAAACTTAGTAGTCCGATCTTTAGTTAAATTTGTCTATTGGCAACAAAAGAAGCTTATTTTACCCAAGTTTCGTTTGTGTACTCTTTTTACACTTCGTAAAGATCTTTGGAAAAAAATCTAATCGGTCCCTGTTTGGGGTGAGATTCATTTTCTGTAAAGCACTGGTGTAGGGTATTATATGGCCAGTCTTGACCGAATTTCTTACTAGTTTTTTTTTTTTTTAATCCCCATTGATTTGAGCGGAAACAACTGTCTCTTTAAATATCCTCTTAAAATTAATTATTTCATAATTATAGTTTGTCTTAAAAAACTTTTTTGCAATTCTTATAATTAACTGTGATTAATTAAAAAAAATACCAAGGTATTTCTATTAAAAAATTGCATTTAGTACTAACAAAAAAAAATCTACAATTATTTGCATGCAAATCATAATTTTAATAGACCAATAATTAACACATCATATAAAAATTTAAGGAGAGAAAAAAACCAAAAACACAAGAAAATATTTTAAATTTAAACAAAAAAAGAATAATCTTACAGAAAACCAAAAAAAAAACAATAAATCGTTAAACATGACCGAAACGTCAGACATTTTAATGATTAAATGCGCTACTATTAAATTGTTGCAAACAAATCATTGTGTTTTTTTTTTATGTTTTAACCACCAACAAATTGCAATATTTACGAGTATGTGCGTTAAATTTTATTTCGACTGGAAAATATTTTGTATGTGATTGTATTACATAATAGACTTAGAGTCTTAGACAAAAGATTTAAAAATTTGCAATAAAAAAAATGTAAAAGATTACACCAATACCTCAAACACGAAAAAAATTTAATAAAACTTTTAATTAAAAATGAATCGATGAAAATTTTATTAATACTGCATATTTGAAAAACAGCTTTCATTGTCAAAAATCTTTTTAAACGAAAACCTAAAACAAAACAAGTAAAAAAGTTAAATTCGGCCTTGCCGAATGTAGTGATACCCTCCACAATTTCAAAAAGATTATTGCAAAAAACTTTATTTAAAAGGAAATTACTTTTGAAAAAAAAAAAAATTTTTTTTGAAAAAAAATTTCCGCGAAAAAAAATTTGGAAAAAAAATCCGCGATTTTTTTATTTTTTTGTCAAAAAATATGTTCGTACTTGTTTAAATACCATTTGGTGTTCAATTATTTCTTATATGGCAACCAGAAGCCGAATTAAAGCATTTTGTATTTTTAGGTTATGTTGAATGTACTGAAATTTTTGAGGTGTGCTTACATTTTCGTTCATAACTTTTGAACCGCTGAACCGATATCGCTCAAATGCAATACCAAACTTCTCGGGAGAACTTCCAACAAATATGTTAAGTTTCAGTCATCTCTGTGCAATATTTTGTCCACGACAGCATTTTCCACAGACAGACAGACAGACAGACGGACAGACGGACAGACGGACATCGCTAGAATGTCTTAAAATCGATCGGTCATCATGAATATATATACTTTATGGGGTCCCAGATCGATATTTCGATGAGTTACAAACGGAATGACAAACTTATATATACCCTCTATCACTAAGTGGAGGGTATAAAAAGAGTAAAATTTAAGACTAATCGGTTTAAATTAGCCAGACGATCAAAATATTGGATTTTTGAAAATAAAAAAATATGTTTCTCGACACATCGTAAAATGTTCAAATCGGTCAAACGGTTTTCGAGATATCGCCATTTGAAATTTGCAAAAAAAAAAAACTGCTGTTTTTTCTTATAGGTTGCGGGTTCGATTCCAGCTGCCGGTTTTTTAATTTTTAGATTTTTATACCCTCCAACCAAAGTATGGGGGTATACTCACTTTGTCATTCCATGTGTAACACATTGAAATATCGGTCGGGGACCCCACAAAGTATATATAATATTGATCCATGATAGAACCTAAGACATTCTAGCGATTTCCGTCCGTCCGTCCGTCCGTCTGTAGAAAAAACGATGCAGTCCAAACCAAAAGAGCTAGACCCCTGAAATTGGACAAGAAAATCTCTTATATTACTGGTAAGGTTAAGTTCGAAGATGGGCGAAATCGGGGGGAAAAAAGTTTCCTCTTGAAGAACTAAAGCGACCCTGAAAAAAACAATATTTTTACGAGTTTTTTTTTAATTTTTGCTCAACAAATGTAAGATTTTTATGCCATATTATGTTCATAGACCTGCGCTTGGACCATGGGTGTTAGGAAATTCGATTTTTTCAGACCACCCCCCTTTAGGGGCGTAGTTATAGAAATTAATTAAAAATAACCTTAAAAATGTAATATTTAAAGGTAAATATCATTAACAAATAATTTGTTAACATATATAGCGGGGGTAAAGGTGTCCCCCACCGACTCCGCCGACCCCTCCCAAAAAAAAGACGCACCTGCGATTTTTTTTAATTTTAAACGTGTTAGAGGGTATACAAGATACGGCACAGCCGAATTTAACACTTTCACTTGTTTTTTCTATTTTTAGATTTTTTTAAATCAAATGACATTAAAGTATTTTTATTTCCGTTAATATAATTTATTACAAACTTTTCAAATTAATTTAATTGTTGATACAACAATGAACTGAATTGACAAAAATAAATTGATAATTTTTACAAAAGTTACAAAAGTCAATGTTGTATTGACAAAATCCAATGTAGGCTCAGTTTCAATTAAATGTTTAATTGTATTAACAATGAAATTAATTGTATTGACATTTTTTTTGTGTACGTTCAAGAAAAATTTAAAAAATAATATCATAAATTTTCCCCCTTGAACCTTTCATAGAGCTTGAGACAATCTTTCATTTAAACTTAATTTGAGCAAAATCCAATAATTTTAACCCTTGGCGCCCTTCGATCAAATTTTTTTGATTTTTGGAAAATGTTCGCCAAATTTTTGAATTTTTTAATAATTAAAAAATAAAAAAATATCTTGCGATACGTTGTTATACCTACTTAGTGGTACAGGGTACAATGACTTTGTGCTGATGTTTATAACTACCCGAAATATTCATCCTAGACCCACTTTTAAGTATACCGATCGACACAGAATCACTTTTTGAGTCTATTTAGCGATATCCGTCCGTCTGTTTGTCTGTCTGTCCATGTAAACGGTGTAAACACTATACAGGTCACAATCGAATTTTCTGAAATTTGAAACTTCAGCTTCTTTTGGCTCAAGGACGAAGTCTATTGAAAATCGGTCCATGTTTTGACCTAGCCCCCATAAAATTTGGCTTAAATATCTCTAACAACCGTAATAAAATAGATATCCTTCCGAAATTTAGTATGTATACTAGGGTGATTAGACTGGTTTTTTGAAACCGTTTTAAACCGGATTTTTGTGGATTTCAACGTTCGGTTTTTTTAAATCTTAACTATTCGAAAATCGGTTAGACCGATTTTTTACTGTCGAAACCCGTTTTTTTTTTAAATCTACCTTTTAAAAGCAGTTTTTTAAGTGTAATTTGATTGCTAAAAAAGATGTTCAAAAAAAATCTCAACTGAATGCAAAAAAAGTAAAAAACAAGTGAGAGTGTTACATTCGGCTGTGCCGAATCTTTTATACCCTCCAAAATGTAACAAAAATATATAAAAAAAAATTCAGGGGCGTTTTTTTTGGGGGGGGGCTTGGTGGGTGACGCTAGGGGGCACATCCCCCTTGCGATTTTGAACTTCTTCTGAGATAAGAAAGAAAATTACAAAAAACCCTGCAAAGAATGCGGTTTTTCTTAGGTTCTTTTAGTTCTCCAAGGGGGAACTTTTTCCCCCTTGGTCCGATTTTGCCCATTTCCGAACTTAACCTGCCTAGGAATATAAGACATATTCGTGCCAAATTTCGGAAGTCTAGCAATTTTATTTTGGACTGTATCGTGTCTTCTACAGACGGACAGACGGACGGACGGACGGACATCGCTAGAATGTCTTAGAATCGATCACTGATCAATAAAATTTATACTTTATGGGGTCCTAGACCGATATTTCGATGCGTTACACACGGAATGACAAAGTGAGTATACCCCCATACTGTGGTTGGAGGGTATAAAAAATAATTTCGCCTTGGAAACCTCTAAAATACAATTGGAAATTTCTGAAATATAAATGAAAATTTATTAACTATAATTGAAATAAAACATTTTTAAAACGTATTTAAAAATTTCTGAAATATAATTGGAAATTTCTTAAATACAATTAGTATTCTGGAAAATAGAATTGGGAATAGTGATAAGGACCCATGTTAAAATCGATAAGATCTGGCTGATATATTAAGATCTAATTATATCAATTATATCTTTTCAGATCTTTTAGACCCGAAATTTGTCTCAATTTCGAGATAAAAATAGATCTGATCAGTCATTGTATCTGATCAGATCTCGGAATCGGGAACAAATCTCGGATATTATAGATCGGATCAGATACAATTGATATAATCAGATTTTAACAGATCACATCATATCTAATCGATTTTTTCACGGGCAGTACCAAATTTTTCGAAACACCAACAATATCTGCTCTATATTGGCATTTTTTGCCTCATTTTGCAAGATACTGAAAAAACCGGTTCAACCGGTTTTTTGTCAATTTAAAAAACCGAAACCGGTTTTTTTAAAAATGCTGATTTTTGAACTATTCGAAAACCGGTTTCTGAAAAAAGTCGAATAATTGATCACCCTAATGTATACGTATTTCGTATTCACAAATTATCTTTCCAAATTTTAAAAGAATCGGACCAGTCCTACTTGTAGTCCCCTACAAACCACCGATATTCCCGATATTCACATAAATCTCTCAACATTTATGAACATTGGAAATGTTGTAGTAAAATTTTGTTTGTGGGTGTTAAACGTATGCTTTGGTAACCTTATCAAATTTGATTTTAGTTGGGCCATTTTTGGACTTAGTCCCCAGTTAAAAATTTTGTCCGATATCAGATAAATCGGTCTATTGGCAACAAAATGAAGCCTATTCCATGTGTTTTTACTCTAATTTAAGATCTAACAAGACATAGATTCAATCGGATCCATGTTTGGACTTGAGACCCATTTTCCGGGAAACACTGGTGTAGGGAATTATATGGTTGGTCCTGACCGACTATAATTTTCTCACTTTTTGTTAAAAAAAAAACTTGTAAAATTACTAGAAAAAGTCTCGTAATCCCATTTTATCAATATTTGACAGATTTCCTTGGTTTTTAACAAAAAACTTTCCATTGAAATTTATTTTTTTTTTGCGCCAAAAAATTTGTTAATATAAAATTTTATTGGTAAAAATCTTGTAAAATTACGAAAAACCTCGAAATTTTTACTAGGAATTCTCGTAAAATAGGAGGTAGCAAAAAATCTAGTAAAGTCACGAAACCTCCTTGTAAGTTTTATCGCATCAAAAAATTTGTAAATTTACAATTTTTATTGTACACAGAAAAAAATAAAAAAATATTTAAGTAAATTTTTAATACTATTGAGTAAAAAATTACTCAATTTTGCACCAGTAAACGATTTAATAGTATTGAGTAAATTTTTAATAAAAATTTATTAAATGTTTGAAAAAAAATTTAAATTAAAATTTTACTCAAAAATTATCTATTTATTTCTTTTAAAAGTTTAAAAAAGTTTAAATTTTTTTACAAAAAAAAACAAAAAACTTGGTTTTTCAAACTTTACCAAACATATTTATGTCTCAAAAACATAGGAAAATTTCATAAAGACGATTACAAACTTTCATATATATACACAAAAAAATATAAACTAAACGAGAATTCAAAAAACTATGAGAGTTAAAAAAAAATTAAAAAAACTATTAAATTTGTATTAAATTATTTACTTAAATTGTTTTTAAAATTTTTAAGTAAATTTTTAATTGCGTCAATTAAAAAATTACTCAATTTTTGTTTTTAAATTTAAACAAGTGATTACTCAAATTTGTTTCCTCCATATTTTTTTCTGTGTAGGGAAAACCGCATTTTTTGCGGACTTTTGCGCCAATGAGGTCTTCGGGAAAATCCGAACTAGCAGGAATTTCGCCAAACGCAAAAATACGGGTCAGCTTAATTTTAATAGAGATTATTTCATGTGATTTTGGCGGTTCTACGTATGTAGGTTTCCATATAAACTACTACTACGATTTTACATTTTCGAAAATAGGAGCTTAACGAAGCCGAATTTGGAATGGCCGATACGCCATTGGATAGGCCTTCAAAAAACCTTTCGATCTGTATAAAAATTTCATATAGTTTCTTCCGAAGAAATGTGAAAAATCGAAAAAAAAATCCGTTTTCCCCCTCCCCTTTGACCCGCTTAGTGTGAGACTGGGCAGCTAAGAAAAAACACGTAACTCTTATTTTCCTCCCCTCTTTCCCATATGCAAGTTTCAGGACAATCGGTGGGTGCCCTATGAAAGACCTTCCTTGTAAGAATGTTATGTCCTGCCTCCTGACTATATTTTTTGGCATAGGTAGCCATCGTATTTTCCCTGGTGTGTATTTAAAATCAATAATATTGATTTTATGTAATTTGATTTATCTCCCCAAACTAATATTTAAACTTCATTAAAATTAAATATTTTTCCGGTATTTATGGGTAATTCATTTAAATGACATCTAATTTTTAAGACAAACAATGTAAAAAATTACAAAAATTTTATTACAACCAGTTTGGTTATAAATGTGTGTATCTACTTATTAAAACGTTCAACTCCTGACATATTCACACAATAACATAAAGACCCATATATTAAATCACATTCACTATTACCAGAAAAACTAGTCGGCTGTCTGTTGTTAAGCGCCAATTGATGGAGCAAAAAAAAATCTGTTGGGGTTTTCGCGATGTTGGGATTTTTGTGGTAGTTGACAAAATTATCAAACATCAATAAAATTTACTAATTTTTAAATAATTTTTCAAATTTGAGTCAGACTTTTTTGTCTGAATTTACCCAACTTAAACCTTGAGTAAAATGAATTTACTAGAGCGCAATCAAATAAAATTATGGAAACAGCTGTTTTTTATATTGAAATTTCAACTGCGGCAACAAATACATATGTATATGGGGCATTCCAAGCCAAATCACTCACTTTTAGACCCGACCCCATCCGATTTATTTTATTTTTGGATATGTTTTAGTACTTATTAAATGCAACTTGGACACAAATTTTCAGCCTTTTATTTCAAGATGGTGTTGAGTAATCAATTTTTCAAAATGGCGATTTTCTCAAAAAAATTCAAAAGTTGAAATTTTTAATTAATTTTGACCATTAAAAAATATAGATATTTTAAAAAAAGTTGGACAACATTTTGTTGGTATTTAAATGTAGTTTTAGAAAAAAAATATGAAAAAATTATTCGAAGTAATTATCACATATTTTTTGACGTTTAAAAATTAAAATCGACTTTTTGGAAAAGTCCGAAACCTTCGATTTTTTTGTAAAAAACTAAAAAAATTCTACTCTAAATTACGCAACTTTTAAGCCATAATTCGAGATGTGATCACAATTCTTTCTATTTTTTTTTAAATTTTAAAAATTGCACCTTTTATTTTTTGGCTCTGATTTATTTTATATGGTGCTCCAAAAAAAATAAATTGGGAGATATTGACCCTACCTTACCCTAGATATATTCATTTCGAGGTAAAAATACGTCTCACAAAAATTTAGAACGATCGGAAAGGGGTAAGGCGTTTAGCATGGTCCTTGAAATTTAAAAAACGGATTACAAGGAAAAATATGAATTTTTTTCTGTTTTCGCAATATTTTTGGTATTTTAAGTTAAGTTTTATTTCAAGCAATTACAGAATTATGATGTAGAGTAAAATGCCTTTCTTATAAGGTACTAAAAACTAAAATCGGTTGAAAATCAGCCAAGTTATTAGAACTTCCCCAGGCATCTAGCGTGTGTCATATCGCTTGATTAAAGAATACGAGTCCCTTTTTTTAAATTTATTGAAATTTTCTACTGTAATAACATTTTTTCATTATTCATGTTTCAGTGTAATATTTTTTGGTTTTTCCAAATTTTAAAACAAAAAAAAAAAATTTTTTTAAAATAGAGATTTCAAAAGGGTGTTGAAAATGCAGGCATTTTTAGCATTACTTTAAAACATGTTAGCAAAACACAATATGAAAAATACTTGTCATCAAATTACATATGAACTTGAAGAATAAAAAAATGTTATTACAGTAAAAAATTTCAATGAATTTCAAAAATCGGATTGTATTGCTTAATCAAGTTGTCTGCCATACGTTAGACGCCTGGGGAAGTTGTAATAATTTGGCTGATTTTCAACCGATTTTTGTTTTTAGTACCTTATTAGAAAGGCATTTTACTCTACATCATAATTCTGTAATTGCTTGAAATAAAACTTAACTTAAAATACCAAAAAATATTGCGAAAACAGAAAAAAATTCATATTTTTCCTTGTAATCCGTCTTTTAAATTTCAAGGACCATGCTAAACGCCTTACCCCTTTCCGATCGTTCTAAATTTTTGTAAGACGTATTTTTACCTCGAAATAAATATATCTAGGGTAAGGTAGGGTCAATATCTACCAATTTATTTTTTTTGAAGCACCATATAAAATAAATCAGAGCCAAAAAATAAAAGGTGCAATTTTTAAAATTTAAAAAAAAATAGAAAGAATTGTGATCACATCTCGAATTATGGCTTAAAAGTTGCGTAATTTAGAGTAGAATTTTTTTAGTTTTTTACAAAAAAATCGAAGGTTTCGGACTTTTCCAAAAAGTCGATTTTAATTTTTAAACGTCAAAAAATATGTGATAATTACTTCGAATAATTTTTTCATATTTTTTTTCTAAAACTACATTTAAATACCAACAAAATGTTGTCCAACTTTTTTTAAAATATCTATATTTTTTAATGGTCAAAATTAATTAAAAATTTCAACTTTTGAATTTTTTTGAGAAAATAGCCATTTTGAAAAATTGATTACTCAACACCATCTTGAAATAAAAGGCTGAAAATTGGTGTCCAAGTTGCATTTAATAAGTACTAAAACATATCCAAAAATAAAATAAATCGAAAGGGGTCGGGTCTAAAAGTGAGTGATTTGGCTTGGAATGCCCCATATACATACATTTATTCAAATAAAAAAGAAGTTATTTCTTTTTATTTTGAAATTTCAAAGCGAAATGTTATTTACAGATTTGTTTTGCAAATTATTTACGCCAAGGGATGGAAAATATTTGACGTTTGGTTGAATGGCACTTTTGCCAATTACCACACTAAACAAACACTCGATGCCGTAAAAGCCCCTATTTAAAATAATAATCCTAGACAAACATATTTTTTTCATAAATAGTCATAATTTAATTTCCAACATAAAGGAGATTACAAAATGTGAGATAACCAGCTTTTAAATTCGTAATAAAAAAAGTAGCATAATTGAAAGCAAATATTAAAAAAACTCAATTGTCAATTGTAATTAATTCTTTAAAGTTATTTTTTTATAACTATTATGGATTTGTTATACGTAGTAGAGTAGATTTTTTTATTTTTATATTTTCAAACATGGGAATTTCTTACAATGAACAAAAATTTTATTAAATTGAAATTCTAAACAAATTCCCAGGAAATGAAAAACACACTCGCGTTAAACCTGAGAAGTTTTATAATTGGTCATAATTTACTTAAAACTATAGCAAGTTTATTTAAAGTAACTGAATAATATAAAAACAATTAAAATTGGCGATTTAAGAAGTATTTTTAAACTATTTTATACTAAACTAGCATATAGGAAAATAAAACAAGTAAAAAAGCTAAATTTGCCCTTGCCGAATGCATTGATAAAAGATAATTTCAAATAGCTTTATTTGAAAAAAAAATTTTAAAAAATCTAAGAAAAAATAATTTAAAAAAAAAAAATTTTTAAAAAACGCTAAAAATAAATTTTGGTAAAAAAAAAATCCGCGAATAAAATGTTGTGGTAAAAAAAACTGTACTTCTTTAAATATCTTTCGGTTTCCAATTCTGTTCACATATGTCAAGCATCAGCCAAATTAAAGCATTTTGTATTTTTAGGTTATGTTACAATTTCGTTCATAACTTTTGAACCCCTGAACCGGTATCACAAAAAATGCAATACCAAACTTCTCGGGTCAACAGCAAGTAAATATGTTAAGTTTCAATCACATCCGTGTTATTTTTTGGTCGTGATCGTCATTTTAACAGACAGACGGACATCGCTAGAATATCTTAGGATCGATCACTGATTAATAATATATATATGGGGCATTCCATGTCAAATCGGACACTTTGAAAATTTTTTTTTTTAGATTTTCCCAATTTGTGTACTGTTTTTAGTACCCTTCGAAAACTCCTTCGTGGTAAATTTTCAGATTTTTTTGGATGACCCGTTCAAAAGATATCGAATTTTTAAAAATTGGTAGTTTGTTCCTTTACTCAAACTTCTTTTACTCATAACTTCTTCAATAATGGTCCAAATTTTAAATTTTTTTTCAAAATTTTTGTTTTTTTACGTACTTTTAAAAAAAAAATCCCAAAAAATTCTTAAAAGCGCTCTAGTATGCGATTTTTAAGTTTTAAAATTTAAATCTCATTTTTGAAAATGTTTGTACTTGTGGAATATTGTTGTAAATTAAAAGAAACGTTTTTATATTATTTATTTTACAAAATTCCAATTTGAAATTTTTTTGTGTAAAACATCTACCGATTCTACAAATTTTTTGCCCAGGAGAATAACGTAGGATAACGATTATTACTATTTTTTTAAATTTTTTGAAAATTTTTTTTTGTAATTTTCCAATCTTAAAATCATTTCTACTGCTCGAATGGTGCGTCATAGAGGGGCCCTTTATAAGACCGACCCCCATTAATTTTTTTTGTCTTAACGTTTCTTTGGAACAAAATAATACCCTATCTCCTATTTCTAAGGGGGCTCCCACACAAAACGACATTTTTTAAAATTTGCTCCAACTGCCCTAATAGTGCCCTTAGAGCAACAAAATGTATAACCGACCTACAATATTTTTTTAGTCCAAACATTTTCTCTGAACACACCTACCCTCTATCTTTAACCGTTAAGGCGGTCCCCATACAATTTTTTTTATTTTTTGTTAATTTGTTTTATTTAATCAGCTTCTACCGGTCCAATGGTGCGTCCGAGAGGGGTCATTAGTGAGACCGACCCCCATTTATTTTTACCATACAACATTTTTTTAAAACATACCTACGCCCTATCTCCACTTCCTAAGTAGGCTCCCATACAAAATTACATTTTTATAAAATTTGAAAACTAGAGCTGATACAGACAAACTGATTACAGATTTGAATTCAGCGCACCCAAATTAACTAAAATCAGTTGATAAATTCAAAGAAGCAAATTGAGTGTTAGCCTGTGTTATCGATAGAAATTTACATTTTTTTGTAATTTTACAGTGTTTCTTGTAATTTTACAAATTTCTAAGGTTTTTTTACAAAAAAAATCTAGTAAATTTACGAGAATTCCTTGTTTATTTTAGTTCGCCAAAAAATTTGTAAATTTACAATTTTATTGGTAAAAATTTTGTAAAATTACAAAAAAGCTCGTAATTTTTACTAGGAACTCTCGTAAAATAGGAGGTAGCAAAAATTTAGTAAAGTCACGAAAACTACTAGTAAGTTTTACCGCTTCAAAAAAATTGTAAATTTACAAATTTTTTGGTAAAAACCTTGTAAAATTACAAAATTATTGATTAAAAGCTTGGATTTTTGGAGGTATCAAAAAAAAAAAGTTACAAACTTTTCTTGTAATTTTACAAGCGTTTTTTTTTTTGAGTGTATAAAAAAAAATTTACACCCTTTATCTTAAAAGATTGAAAAAGTACCGTTTTATTCTTCTTTTACCCATTGTTTATTCCGTTTTGCTCTAAAAAATTTTAAATTTCTAAAATGTTCTTCTCATTAATTAAAAAAAGTAAGTCATTAAAAAAAGTACCAATTTTCCATTTTTGTCCCTTAAAATAGAAATTTTTAAAAACTTTTTATCAAAGTGTTTTTTCCCCCTTTTTTCTGAAGGATTCAAGGCTTAAAAAAAATTGTTAAGAACATTAATTTAGGATATATTTTAAACTTATAGGTATCAGAAATTTGTTTTTGTGTGTAGATTTTTTTGTAAAATTTTCTTGGAAATTTGTAGAATTACAAAAAAAAATTGTTAAATTACCAAAACAAAATGTAAATTTCAATCGAAATTTGTTTATTAAAGAATAAGGAAAACTGTCAAATATTGGTAAAATGAGATTACAAGCATTTTTCTGACAAGGTTTTTTTTGGCAAGGTTTTTTTTGGTGTGTGATATTTTTCAAGCGCCATTGATAACAAATTAAAAACTTCAGTGGACCGTAAAAAAGATATACGAACTGACTTTACAAAACCTTTTGGAGATTTTGTTTATTTGATAGTCTACTTCATTTGGGGATGACACAAAACTTGTTGCATAGTGCTATTTATATATGAAAGATTTAATTGGACAAATAATATAAAATAAATTTTAATTAATCCGCCACTGATTACGTCCCACAAAAAGAAAAAGCCATTAAACACGAAGTGGATAGTATAAGTTTGAAACTACCAAAGCACTGTAACAAAAAAAAAGCATTCTCAAAACGCTATTTTCAAACGCTTTGCGAGCGTTTTTGAAAAGTGTTCTGAAAGCTCTATAACAAAAAACAAGCATTCTCAAAACGTTTTTTTGGAACTCTATGCGAGCGTATTCGAAAAGCGTTTTAAGAGTTCTTATATTTATTTTTGTTTTTGAAAAAAATTTCTAAGTTCCGAAACTATTTTTAGATAAGAATTTTTTGTAATTTTTTTTTTTTTGTTTTTTAAGTAAAAAAAAATTCATAAAAAATGTTTTTAGATTTTTTTTTTTTTAATTTTCTAAGTTTCGAAATTTTTTTTTTTAAATTTTCTAAGTTTCGAAAATTTTTTTGAAAAATTTTCTAAGTTTTTTTGAGTACAAAAACTTTTTTTTCGGATTTCACTTTGTAAACAGGAATTCTTTACTTTGGGTTTTTAAAGCGCTATGATGACTTTAAAAAAACGTTCTCAAAGCACTTTTTTACATCGCTTTTAAAACGCTTTAAACCTAGCGTAGATCGATGTTATCATTCGGATCATCTGGAGGCGCTTTGAAGTTGGTATACAGAACGCTCGTACAACCGTCCACAACGCTTTCACAACGCTTTTGCGATTGTATTTTTCTGACTGGGTAGATACTAAATGTAGTACAACTGCATTTACAGTTTTTCATTTCGTGATTCTGTTTCCTTTTAAAAGGACTTTAAAGTTGCGGAGGATTACATTTTTGTAATATTTTTAAAATATTTGTACTTGTCCCAGGATGGAGGACCTCTACTAATTTTCTCATTTCGTTATTTCCACATATCAAGAAAAAAGGAGTTAGTGCTGTGCTTTCAAAACTTTATACTTCAATATTATTTAAAATGCCCGATCTCGCTCGATCTGTACTTACAGAAAAAACACTAATAAAATTACTGAAAAAACATGTCGTCTTAGGCACGTCTCCGAAACAGAAAATGCAAATTCCTTCATTTGTGTCTGCAATTCCAGATCATGTTGGTAACCCATGCGAAATAATGTAAGAGATAAAAAAGTTGAAAGAATGTATGTGGTGAGGATCAGATTGCTAGAGATAGAATTGTAGTGTTGGAAACTGGTAAAATTTATTCTGTAGAAACTATAAATATTCACATTTATAAAAAACAATTTCCATTAACAAGACAAACTGACATTTAAAATCCTACTGATGATAACACTAACTGGAGCTTTTGAAACCGGTATGGGAATACCACAAATGTCTATAATTTTTAGAAATTCAATTTTTCTTCCGCATTTTTTCAACTTGAAAGCTACGTTCACAATGTTGGATTCACTCCACTCTCGACCACAGATTGAAATGTTAACTGTACAAAATGCAGAGTGGAGTTCTGTCACATTGTATTTGTCAGTTTACTTACTTGTCTTATAATTTGGCAAAATTATCCCACTAAATTTGGTTTAAGTAAGAAATTATATTTTTTTAATGTTTTAAAATATTTATTTTTATTTTGAATTGATTTAATATAAAATTTTTTGTTTTGTTTATTTTTTTCAAATGACATTATTAGTGATGGCACTTTTACAGGGGTGTATTTTTTCTCTGTTAACGGTTAATATACCTCTGTTAACTCTAGATTGGAACTCCAGAGTAGAACATGTTTGACTCTGGAGTGGATTGAAAAAGGATAGACAAATTGAAAAATATGAAAGTGCAAAAGGGAAAGCAATAAAATTTTCCACAGATTGGAGTACTCCAACATTGTGAATGCGGCTGAACCCTTATATATAACAAAATATTTTGATAAAGTTTTGAAAGGATATTATTTACATCCTTTTTTCTTATATGGCAAAGTAAAAAATGGAAAAATTAGGAAAGAGTTTTCTTTTTCATTTGCTGTCAATAGTGACAAATATATGACAAGTACAAATATTTTAAAATATTTGACAAACTGTAATCCTTTAAAACTTTAAAGTTATTTTAAAAGGAAACAGGATCACGAAATGAAAAACTGTAAATGCAGTTTTACTCCATTTAATCTCTACATTCAGACCTATATCATCCGGTTCATGTTTATTAATATCTGTCGAACTGTGTCATAACTAAAAATGTATAAAATTTGGATTTTTACAATTAATTGCTATATAAAGCTGTCAACATTTATCATCTTTTCTATATGAATCTTCCAAATATAAAAACCATCAAACAGTTTGATATTCTGCTAATGATGAACATTATTGATTTGTAATGACATTTTGAAACATTAATCATTTAAATGATTAACAAATCATATAAATGTTTAACAAATCATTAGAGAAAAAAAACTAAAAGTATTTTTAAAATCTTTAGGCTCTTCTTATTCATAATACTTATAACAGACTTATTGTAGGTTTATTTGACAATTATTCCTGCAATATCTGTCAAATAAACCTACTTTAAATATATTTCAGGTTTTATGAATAACATTGTTAATCTTTTTGAAATTTATAAATCTTTAAAAACAAAATAAATAGTTTAAAACTATTCAATGAATTTATGTTAATAACTATATTATATTTATATACAATTATGCGAGTATTGGCTATTTAAAACCAAATGCCATTCAGTTTTTTTTTTCTAAAATCGTTATTAATGTCGGTTAAGGTCGCACATTTTAATGAAGTCTCTTAACTTTATATATTTTTTTTTGTAAAAAAAAACACATTAATCGATTGATACACGTTTTATTTTGCCAGTAGTTAAAATTTTAAAATTATTAACATTGTTTTATTGGTATCGTTTTTCAACAAAAATTTATTGTTAACCATTAAGTTTTTTTTAAGCCATTAATTGTAGTTTAACTTATGTTAACTAATTATGTTAATTGTTTTTAAGGTGTTTATTAAAAAAAAAAGTAGACCAAAACACCCCAAGGGTTTTTAAAACTTAGTTAAACTTGGTTAGACTTAGTTCAAAACTTTTGTCAATTTTTTGTAGGGCAAAAAAAAAATTTCCTAGACCGACATTTTTTGTATGGCAAAAACAAATTCTTTCGATTTTGACCATCCAGACAATTTATTTATTCTTCTAGGTCTAACACTAATGTGGTAAAAATTTGAGGACAATCGGATCAAATTAACCCGTGGAGACCGCCGATGAAAATTTTGGGTTTTTGAAAATTTAAAAAAAGCAAGTCTTACGATGTATCTGTTAAATTTGATGCGCTAAACAGTAATATCAAAATTTTTTTAAAATCGGTCGAACGGTTCTCGAGATATCGCTTTTTTAAATTTGCAAAAATTATGATTTCCAACAGAAAATGTCCTAGATTCTGAAACATTAAATAAAAAATTTCAGAATCTAATACATTTTCTCAGATTTTGGGAAAGTTTTTACAGAAGTCACCGAAGTCTGAGGAATTTTTAAACCCTACCCTTGGTACAGGGTATAATGAGTTTGTGCTGATATTTGTAACTACCCGAAATATTGGTAGACCTATCTTCAAGTATACCGATTGACTCAGAATTACTTTTTGAGTCGATTTAGCGATGTCCGTCCGTCCGTCCGTCCGTCCGTCCGTCCATCCGTCCGTCCGTCCATCCGTCCGTCCGGCCGTCCGTCCGTTTGTCTGTCCGTCCGTCTGTCCATCTATCGGTTTAAGCACGATACAGGTCGCAATTTTCAATCAATTGACTTGAAATTTGAAACTTAAGCATATATTGAAATAGGTGAAAATCGGTCTATGTTATGACCTAGCCCCCATACAAATGCCCCCTTTGGATTCGGCTTAAATGACTCTATTAGAGTCCGTATTATGACAAATAACGCTTTGAAATTTAGCAGGTAAACAAATTTTATATGCACGAATCACCATTCCAAATTTCAAATGAATCGGGTCTGTCCTTCTGGTAGTCCCCATACAAACCACCCTCCCGATATTCGAAAAATTCCCTCAAAATTTATAAAAATGGAAATATTTGACAAAAATCTTATTTTAAGGTGTTAAACGTGCACTTTAGTAACCTAATCAAATCAGAATATAATTGGACCCTTTTTGGACTCAGTCCCCCATATAAAAATTTCGACCGATATTCAGTTAAATCGGTCTACTGACAAAAAAAAATAAACCAATTCCACTAAAATTTGATCTGTGTGTGTTTTTTACACCAAATAAAGATCTAACAAAAGACAGATCCAATCGGTCCATGTTTGGACTTGGTACCCATTTTCTGAAAAACACTGGTGTACCATATGGTGGGGCTTGACCGACTATAACTTTCTTACTTGTTGCTATAGAAAATGTTTTAATTCTGAATAATTTTTCCTTTAGAAAAAGTCTCAGACTCTAGAACATTTTTTTCAAAACTCACAAATTCTGATACAGTTTTCCTATCGAAAAAGTCTGAGATGTTTTCGATAGGAAACATTTTTCCTAAAGAAAAATTTTGAGATTCTTCTAGAAAAAAAAATTTGCTTGAAAAAAATTCTCACATAATTTTCTTTTCTTTTTCCATTTTAGAAGAACTATCAGATTTTTCCCAATAAAAAAATCTCAGATTTTTTCTATAAAAAATGTTGAGACATTCCATACAGACAAATTTTGAGATTTTGCCTATAAAAGATTCTAAGAAAAAACCCCAAATTATTCCTATTAAAAAGTTCTTAAATTTTTTAAATAGAAAAGTTCACAAATTTTTCGTATAGAAAAATTCCCAAAGTTATCGCTTAGAAAAATGCCCAAATTTTTCGTCTAGAAAAATTTCTAAAATTTCGCCTAGAAAAATTCTTGTGTTTTTTCTAATATAAGGCGTGTTTTTTTCGAGTTTTTAATATGTAACTATAAATACTTGTAAAAAAACGGTATCACTACTTAACATTATAAATTTGGCAACTCTTGTTTTTTTGTTGAATGCACTTGGTATCACTTTATTATTTATTATTTTATATTGAAGTTATTTTTATTAAATTAATAGAATTTACAAAATAATTGTAATATTTATTTTTTTTTTTTGTAGTGAATTAAAATTTTTTAAACTGATTTTTGTAATTTATTTATTTATTTTTTTGACTTTTCAAAATAAAAAATAGTGTTGGTAAGTGATATAAACGAAAATTTCAAGATTTGGCACCACTTTTTATAAATACTAAACTCTTAAGAATATATAAATATCCCTACTTATCAAGTGTATATCTACTTAAATTTGTATGGCAAGTTTATAACGAACTCGAAAAAAACACACCTATAAAAAAAGATTGCCTAAGAGTCCCCGCACAACAATGTCGGAGCGGTTGACGGTTTCGGTCGTTGGAGAGTATAGGCGCAAAACAAAGGCGGCAGCGGAAAATTCAGTCAAACGTTTATATTCACATTATTTTTTCACTTTTTCTGCACATTTTTATTTAATTTTATTATTTTTTTTTTTAATATCAATATGATTTTTTTTCATATTGATTGTTTTTTTTTTTGTTTTTTTTTTAGAATTTTATATATTTTTTTGTTAAAGATCACATTTTTTTGTTTACTTTATCGAAAATAATCGAAATATTCATAAAAATGTGGTAACATTTTCATATCAAAAATTAAAAGAGAGAGAGAAACCGACACAAAAATAAAATTGATTTTATTCAAGCGGTTTTCGGTCGAGCGTTTTTTCTTGCCAAATTTGTATGAACAAAACTTCACTGACATTGTTGTGCGGGGACTCTAAATTTTCCAAAAATGTTGGTCTTTTTGCTACGTTCAAGAAATTTAAAAAAAAAAATCTCAAAAATTTTTTCCTTGTACCTTTTTTAGAGCTGGAGACAAACTTTCATTTAAACTTAATTTGAGACAAATCGTATCACACTATACAGTGGAGCCTTTCGACCAAAGTTTTGAGTTTTCCAAAAGCTGTAAAAATGCTGCAAAAATCCAAAATTTTAATCGTGTTCTATCAAAAGATCAAAGGAAAAAAATTTTGAGATATTTTTTAAAAAATTTCTTATACGTAGGAAGAAACGCCATTTTTTGAAAATTTCAAAGAGCGATATCTGAAAAACCGATAAGTCGATTTAAATATGTTTTTATCTTTGGGCGCCACGAGTTAATTTAATCCGATTGGCGTATTAAATCTTTAACTCTCACTTAAAAAAAAAAAATAGTCTATTTAGGTCCATTAATGGGCTAAAATCTTGAATAGACGAATACCACGAAGGGGTTTGAAGAGTTAGCTCTGGTTCTTTTTTTAGGGCCAAATAAAGCTTTTATTTTTTTATTTGAAATTGGCCATCTTAAGTTTTAACTCGTAAAATATTCGACGTTGATTTCTCACGTCGATAACACTGTCAAACAAAATCGAAGTCGAAATGATCACAAAAATGCCCATCAAACTTGCAAGACACCCTAAAATTTCAGAAAACTTTGTCTGGGACTTTTCTCACAAAACCACGTGTAACTTAAGAACTTTTCAACCGATTTTCAATTTTTGAACTGTTTTGGATAAAAGAAAGATAGGGCTTTCCAGGATGTGTGAATTGATCTACACATTTAAAAAAATATTTATTGATTTTTACAATAATATCCTGTTTTTTGGTTATATTTTGAAACTTTTTCGAGTTTATTAATGTTTTTCTGCATTTAAAAAATTTATAAAAATATTTTTAAAGAAAATTTTATTCTGAATATGATGAGTTTTCTTCTGTTAAAATCGGACAACAAGTGACAGAGGTGTGATAATTTTTCTAAAAAAAATAAATTTTGCGTGAAATCGCCGTTTTAATAACCCAGTAAAAAAATTAAACGAACATCACGAGAGATCGTACCATAATTTTAAAGGTTTTTGGTGCGCTGAATCCGAATTTGACCTTGAATTTATCAATAAACTAATAACGCTTATACAATTATCGAAGTGAAAAATTAACGCAGAAAACTTAACAAGTTAAAAATTAAAGTGGCCAATGTCAAATTTGTATGGGTTAACAGAAACGTGGGAGCAAAAAAACACAGCTTATATATGAAAAGTACTGTCAAGTTTGTGTTGATCGTTTTTTTTTTTAATTTCTTTATCACCCATGTGATGAAAATCATTCGATTTCAAATCGGTCGTTTTTAAATTTTCAATCTCGATGATTTTGAAATAATTAAAAGTACAATGAGATAAAATTGTATGAATTCATTTATTTGATTATACTCAAGCATTTAAAAACAATTTTAAGATATTTTGGCTTTTCTGTTCACTTTTCAAATTTCGATTTTTAATGAAATCGATCGAAATTTAAATCGTTCGATTTCCATCACATACCAGTATATCTGTGTTTTAAGCTTCCGTGTAATCGTCAACGGTAAAGGAATTGAAAAAAATATCAAAATAACTTGGCAGCACTTTTCATATTTTCACAATATCCATCGACGGCCCCATTCCATAACATGCTAAGTCGACATAACATGTTTTGCTGGGAGTAGCATTTCTAAATTCGTCGTTTCTTAACTTAGATTCTGTTAAATTTTGGTATTGATCGGACTATCCTATCAAAAGTTATAAGCACAAATGTACTATGTATAATTTAAAAAGTAAAAAAAAACTTCCTTAGAAAATGTTTTATGTGTACTTAGCATGATATGCATAGATTTTTTATTTTTTTGGTTTTATGCTAAGTGTTCATTCTATTTTTGTTTTATGCTAAGTATTCTTTCTTAGAAGTAAAAAAGAATTTCAATTTTAAATTTTTTCCAAACTAAAACATGCTATCTGAACTTAGAATATCATTGCAAGTTACTTTAATCTACTATAAATTTATAAATTTTAAATAAATTCTATTACAATTGTGATTCGAACACAGAAGGTCTCAAGGTTCTATCTCCTACGGTCCCCGAGATATCGTCAAAAAACTTTGAAGGCGATTATCTCAAAACTAGCTTTTAAGACTTAGCATATTTTAGAATGGAGCCGTCGACATAACACCCATACAATTCTCAAATTAACCCGCCAGCAAAAAAAAAAAACACTGCTTAAGGGCTGGTAACTTATCACAATATAATCAATGATTAGGGCTAATCAATTTTTGCAAACGTCAAATTTTTTTGATATTTATCAGTGATTAGTATAATCATTATTTAAATCATTTTTAAATTATATCCAATAACCTTTTCACCCCATATTGCGTGTAATTTTCACATTCAATTAAAATCAAATTATGACAAATTGTGAGAATTACTGACACTTTTCCTCTATAAATCTTAGTTCTGTTCGAAACAACTTTTTATATTTTTTTATGATGCCTTAATATGACAAATAGCACGCGTCATCTGTCACGAAACTCCCACGATTCTAATGATTAAACAAGTCAAATGCTATTGTTTATAAGATAAACATCATTATTATCAACATGAAGTTAAATACATGATTAAGTATTAGAAAAAAATATTTTAAAAAAATTATGTATGCTGACAGCATAATTAACAGCTACATGGTAATTTTTTTGTGTTCGACCGAACAGTTTTGTTCATAAAATATATCTGGTAAGAAATCGGTATTAGAAGCATTTTGAAAAAATTTTGCTGAACACCGAATTTTTGTAGATCAAAGACGATAATGAATGTCAAACTAAAGGGCGACTTTAGTTTGACATTTAAGTCAAAGTTAAGCCTCAATTTCACTATTTGGCCAAGGAAGTTTTTTGCCTTAAAAAAAATCAGTGATCAGCAAAATTGTTCGAAAATGCTTCCAAATACCAAATTCTGCCCACCAACGATTTTTAGCAACATAGAAAATACATTTTTAAAAAAACTTGGCAGCACTTTTCATATATAAGCTGTGTTTTTTGCTTACGGTTTAAAGGACTACTTACTTAAAGTGGAAATATTTGTTAACGATTATTGAACGAAGTAACATCTTAAATGAAAACCTAATATATTATTATTGGCACGTAATACCCAATTCACACCTGCAGTGAAATCTCCTACGAAAGAGATATCGATCATACGATAGTGTATAAAATGATACAGTACCATATAATCGAAATCTCCTTCGAACGAGATTTCACCTCAGTTGTGAATAGGCCTTTAGATCTAACTTGTTGTTTACTTACTTTGCCAGTGAAGTAACAAGCCCTTACCGTTAACATAAAGGAATTTTAAAAAACAAAACTTGGCAGCACTTTTTATATTTTATACCCTATTTACACGTACAGCTAAAACCCGTTTTTAAAAGCAATAATTTTAGTACTTTCTTTATTCTATTACAGTATATTGAGAGAAAATGTTGCTAAAAACGGGTTTTATCTGTACGTGAGAACAGGGTATTAGCTGTTAGCACTTATAAAAATGCTACCAAGTTTGTAAATTTGTTATTTTTTAATTTATCTACGTCTGTTTTAAATGTCAACAAGAAAGAAAACCATATTTACATACATTTTTTAGTTTTTTTTTTTTTTTGTTTAATTAATTAAAAATATTGATTAAAGTTTTTTTGATACAAATAAAAAGTAATGCTTAGTTAAGCGTGGAAGTTTTATTTTTTTTATTCCTTTATGTTAACGTTAACTCCCAATCAGGAGAAAAAAAAGCTTAAATAAAAAAATGAATCTTTTAAGATTTTCATACACTTAAGTTGAGATTTTATTTTAAGTTTAAATGAAAATTATATACTTTTTCTTGATTATTTTTAAATTAAATTGAAAAAAAAAAGTGAAAATTAATTGTACAAATTTACTTTTATACAACTAACTGTCAAGTTTGAAAAGTTTAAACTTAAACTAGGAAGGAAATTGTTTAGGCAAAAAATTAACGCTTATTTAAACAATTTGGTTTAGTTGCTTAAACTTTTTGTTTTCTTTAATTTTCTATTTTCTGCTTAAGAAATAAGGAAACAGCTGATGATCGAAAATAATAATAGGTAAACAACTATTAAACTGTCATTGAAATTGTTTGGTTCGTGGTATACACCCATACATATTTTCTACGTCATTGTTAAATTGGCATCAGATTATTTTTAAATTTTTATAAACTTAATAATGAGCTAAAAAATAATTTTGGTTTTAAATAAATTGTTTGTGACGTTAATTAATAAATTTTATAAGAATTTTTGTAAAACGTTAAAAATTTCTGATACATTTTTAGAATGTTAATTGAAATTTAAAATAAATTACGAATTAATATTAAAAAGATAGAAAACAAATTACTTAAATTAATTGCAGTTGATATTTTAAAGATTCCAAAAAAAAAATTTACTTGGTTTCTTTTTTAAGCAGATTTATTACAGACATAACTGGATACACTCAAAAAAAGACAACAAAGTTTTAAAAAAAATCTAACTTTAGTTCATTTACTGCTAAATACTTAGTTCATAGTTTTCCTTAAATGGAATTCCTTAATACATGTAGGAAATTCGTACCGCCAAAGAAATTTTCCCTCAATGTATGAAAAAAAAATCATTATTTTTTAATCAAAACTTAGAAATTCCGTTTAAGGACCTAATTTACAACCAATTAGTTCATTATATTTATTTTCTTAGATTTAAGGGAGATTTCGACTACTGTAAACTTAAAACGGCGATATCTCGAAAACTAAGCCATTTATCGCCGGTTCTCTTGACATGTGAAGAAGACCACTTTAATCCCTAACTTTGAATCTAAAGAATTAAAAATTATCATATCTCGGTAAATATTGCCTACACAACAAAAAGTTCAAAGGCATTTTGGTATATCTTAACACTTGGAACACGAACGAAAGCTATTCGA